>APFE030793012.1:86624-102491 GCA_000404065.3 Pinus taeda
CAAATTGGATAAACGAAGCAAGGGAGGAATGGAAGAATGACGAAGAAGTGTTGGCACTCATTCGAAAGATAAAACAAGATCCCAGTACATCTGATACATTTAGCTGGAAAAATGATTCGTTATGGTACAAAGATCGCTTATACCTATGTAAGAATTCACAACTCAAACAAAAGACTCTTATGGAATTACACACTTCTCCCTTAGGAGGGCACTCAAGATTTTTAAAAACTTACCACAGGGTTAAGAAGGATTTTTTTTGGGATGGCCTTAAATCGGATATTCAAAAGTTTGTGGCGGAATGTTTGATTTTCCAACAAAATAAAGTTGAAACAATTAAGACCCCAAGTCTATTACAACCTTTATCCATTCCAAGACAACATTGGGAGGAGGTTTCAATGGATTTTATCATAGGTTTACCTAAGTCCGAAGGAAAGAGTGTCATTGTGGTGGTAGTTGACAGACCTACCAAGTATGCACACTTTTGTGCATTATCACATCCATTTAAAGCCAGTACAGTTTCTACTGCATTTATGGAAATAATTGAAAAGCTACATGGAAACCCAAAGATTATTGTAAGCGACAGAGATCCCATTTTCACTGGAAATTTTTGGACACAATTATTTTCTTGTCTCGGTACTCAGTTAGCTCATAGCTCATCTTATCATCTTCAATCTGATGGGCAAACTGAGATAGTAAACACATGTTTGGAAGGATATCTTCGTTGCTTTGTAGTTGATAAACGGACACGATGGGTCAAATGGTTGCCCCTGGCTGAATGGTGGTATAACACTTCCTTCCATACTGTAACAAAAATTACCCTATTTATGGCACTTTATGGATATCATCCACCATCCATCACATCATATTTAAGAGAAAATTCTAAGGTTTAAGCAGTGGAACATCACATCGAGCATCAACAAGAAGTTCTCCAACTCTTAAAGGATAACCTCACATTGGCGCATAATAGAATGAAACAACACGCATATCAACATCACAACGAAAGAAGTTTTGATGTAGGTGATTGGGTATTCCTACGGCTACGACCATATAAACACATGTACTTCAAGCAAGCTAAGAAGGATAATAAATTATCACCAAAGTATTATGGTCCATACAAGGCGTTGCAAAATATTGGTACTATGGCATACAAATTGAAGCTTCGTGCAGCTTCCCGAGTGCACCCAGTTTTCCATGTTTCATGTTTAAAGAAAGTTATAGGTGACAAGCTCCTTGTTCAAACAATATTGCCAGAACTTGATGAGGAAGGAAAAATCATATTGGAATCGGAAGTAGTCACAGAAACAAGAACTTGACAGCTACGAAATCGATCAATTTCAGAGTATCTCATCAAGTGGAAGAACTTATTTGTTGAAATTTCCACATGGGAGGATGAGAATTTTATACAGAAGCATCCAGAACTACTCAAGCGTTGAGGACAACACTTTTCATAATGAGAGGGGCATGTTAGGCCCCTATAATACTAGTGATTCCCCCATTAGTACTGTCATTGTATCCCTTATTGTTATTATTGTGTCCCTGTTGTCGCCATATTGTTATTAATATGCCCCATAGAAGCCCACTATTGTTATTTTTGTGCCCTTATGTTATTACTTCTATGTCGGCTTGATTATATTGTGACCCCTTAGACTCCTATATTAAGAAGGGAGGTTTAATCATTTGTATCATCCAAGATTTGTTCATTTGTAGTAAAGGAGGTTGCACCCTCGAAGAGGCTGGATTCTAAGGCGTTGATCTATCTTTTCTATCTTTTTGTGAGCTAGTTTCGTAACAAGCATTGTATAAAATTAAGGTGAAAATTAAAATATTTTATTTATAACCAACCTTGATTTTTTTTGTTAACACTAATTTTTAATCCATTAATGTAAATATTATTTTGTTATTTTTATATGTATATTGTAGCAACATTTACCTTACATTAGGTTGTAGATCCAACAATAATAATTTAAATATTTTTTAACATACTAAAATATATACTAACATTTTTATTTCAATTTTTTTTGAAGTAATTATAATTATAAACCATTGTAAAAACATTAAAAGATCATAATAATTATAATACTATATCTTATATCATTGAATTTTGGAAAAATGTGTTTTTAATAAAACCATTTTTAACCAAAAAAGATACTAATTATCAATGAAGATAAAATATATATATTAACAAAATGGAGATTAATCAATAAGTAATTGCATAAAGTTCTTGCAGGAAAATGAAAATCTCATTACACCAAAAGTCACTATAGAGCCAAGCTTCTCTTGACCTCATCTTTTGTAAATATCTGTCTATAATATCCTTAGTAAGATGCATTGTTATCACTTTAATTTTTGTTTCTATCTTAATGTTTTCTAAATTCTCTAATAACATTGAACAACCAAACACTCTTATTTTTTGGAGTGATTTGAAATACAAATAATTTTCTGGCAATAACTTTAATGCTTCACATCCCATAATAGTGAAGATTTTGAGTAAAAGCATTACATCCTCCTTTACCATTATTGTTGGTGACTCCTCTAATTCATTTAAGTAACTCAATGAAAATATCTCCATGGCAGGAAATGCCCCCTTCTCACCAAACTCTGTGGGAAGCTTCTTTAATTTAGGACAACCACCAACGTGTAATTCCCTCAAACTCTTCATTTTCTGCAAACTTGGAAGCTCTTCTAACTTGACACACCACAGTAAATAAGACGAGTCAAATTTTGAAATTCACAAAACCAACCATCTATTTGAACTATCTCGCGGCAAAATAACCTGAGTCTTTTTAACTTTGACAGGTTCATCAGGTCACCAGGTAGACTCATCATCACCTCATCTCTCAACAATAGTGTCTCCATTTGAAGCATACTCCCCAGTGTCCCCTCGCTGATTGTTTCTGCCATGTTCCATAAACTTAGCATTTTCAGTTGCCTCAGAGACGCCAAATCATTTACGGAAGCAGCTTTCTTTTTGCCATGTTTTGTCCACACTTTCGAGCATCCCCACATGTTCAAGCACTGCAAAGAGGTAAGGCGTGAGATACTACGAGGAAGGCATTGCAAATCGTCACATCCATAAAGGTCCAGACGCCGCAGGGATGTTAGCTTATGAATGCCAAACGGTAATTCTGTGATCTTGGACGCAGTCAGATCCAGGACTTGGAGACTTGCAAGATTTGAAAGAGCTGTAGGCAACCTTTTGATGGGCATCCATCGTAATTGCAAGGATACTAGCTGTTTCAAACTCCCCAAACTCTTTGGCAATGACTCCATAGGGTTGCCACTCAAATCCAGAACTTTTAGAGAGCGCATATTCCCAATTGCCTTTCTGGGAATTTTTGTAAAATTGTTCCCAACGATCAACAGTGAGAATATATCTGGAGTTGTGAATGAGTTGGGAAGCGAACTCAATTTGTTGTCATTCAAGAAAACCCTGGTGCATTCTGAATACTCATTTTCAACCAACTGATCTGTCAAGCCATTACCTGCGCGGCAGTACAACTTTTCTTCCTGCTCACCAATTTGTATGGCCAAACCACGGAGGATGTCGTGCATCCTGAAACAGACCACGGGGCCATCGACGTCTGTGACAAGAGGCTCGATCAAACAACGATCGGCTAAAATGTTGGCATAAATTCTTCCCATCTCATACGGGTCGCGGCCACTCTGATTCCTTTCAAGAAGACCACCTCCTAACCACAAAGGAATCAACCCGTGGTCCACAGTAATAATTTGATCTTCCCTGAAGGCAGCTAAGTAGAGAAAGCACAATTGGAGATTGACATCAGTGTTGCCTAGTGCGTCGTAGCTCCACCTTAAGCGATCATTGAGAGCTTGAAGGTCTTGGATATTGGCGTTTGGCAGCCTTAGGACTGCCAATTCCCAATGTTGTGGATCAGAAATGCCTGCCATTGTCCTCCCTATCACTTTGATTGCAAGGCGGAGTCCTCCACACTTGTCACACACAACCTTTGCCCTTCTCTCGTCCATGTTTGCTGGCAGAAGTCCATTATGATATGGAAAAGCGTGATGAGCAAACAACTCCCAGCTCTCTTCTTCACTCAAATCCCTCATTGTTAATCCAGACGTATCTGCAACTCCCATTTCCCTCAGTGCTGTGCGACTCCTTGAACTTACAATAATTTTGAAGTTGGAGTGTTGGGAGAGGCTGCTAAGACCCAACTCCTCCTGCAATTTCCCGCCCTCACCCCACACATCATCCAAGAAGAGGGCAAACCTCTTCTCTTGCAATCTTTCACCCAACCATCGCTTTACATCCTCTTGGTTCATATTTTGATCATAAGCTGCCTTTGTTTGCACAGCTATTTGTTTACAAAGGTCATTTCTAAGACTTGAAAAAGAAGGAAGAGGTCATCAAAGGAAGAGGTCATCACGAAAGAGATCTCTCACCTTCTCGCTGTTGAAGATTCTCTTGAAAAGTAGAGTTTTCCCAGATCCACCTTTGCCAACAACGCCAGTGCGGAAGACAGTGTTGACCTCTGCATCGATCACCAACTGCTCCAGTGTTGCAAAGGCTTGGTTTTGTCCGACTATAAGTGCTTCCTCGATGAAGAAGGTCCCCGTTGGAGCTTGAGAAGTGGATGCAGAGCTACTGGTTGAAGCCTGGGCGCTTTCAGCGTGCTTCTCCATGTGCATCTGGGTTTGCTGCTCTAGTATGACTAAAGGTACCAATTTCAGATGCTTTTTTATCTCTGAAATCAAGCCACTGATCTTTGTGCTCATCTGATAACGAGAATAAACATCGAATCTTGGTATTGTGCACTTTTGCACTACTGGGAGTGCTCGTTGAAGAAGGTCGTGCAGCTTAGTAACCCATTGTGAAGCATTATTATAACTTGTAGCAATGGAAGTTCCTCTCTTTTTATTCAATTCCAGACGGTATTGACGGATCTGTATCGCAAGAGGCTCTATGCTCGTTACCAGATCTCTGAAAGAGTCGAATTCTTTCCTGCAGCAGCGCGCAATGTTAGCATAGTGAAGAATCTGGGTGATTGCTATGTCGATGCCTTTACCGATAAAACCAGCGACGGAAACAGGATCCGGCATGATATGATTTGCTAAGGGCAGTGAAATACAGATGAGAAACGGAGACAGAAGAGAGAAACAGAGAGACAGAGTATATTTTCCCTTAGTGAAGATTCACTAGACTACTCAAGCAATACTATGAGTACATTCAAAAGCCTGGACTTTTCCTGATGAAGATGAACATGCAAGCAACGACTTTAATGGCTTTAATCTCCATTATTTGTTTGGTTTTTTGAAAGTTAAGTGAGATGGGTCATAAGACATGCGTTTTGATTTTATGTGATATTGGAATTGTAAAACAAGTCGACATCATGCCCGCCCACTTATATGTGCATATTATATACTACCAAGATATATTTTTAAATGATGGTAGATTTCCAATTTCCAGTGGAGTAAGATGTCCATATTTACCTATATTTATTTATGCGTGTCTTAACCTATTATACGTTCGTAACTACCTCTCATGGAAATGGTCATACGTTTGAATGACTTACTTAACGCAGTTGAATCCCAAAATGATATCTAATATAATGCATTGCTTAATCTCCCATACTTAAATTCAAAAAGAGTCAAGGGATCTCTACTTGAATGGTTCATGAGGCACAATACTTGCTAAGGTTTTGCAAATGGTAGCAAGCTAAGTGGGCTTGATTGTGGGAAAAACTCCACAGTTAAGCGCGCTTGAGCCAGAGGAGTTCTGGGATGGGTGACCTCCTGGGAAGTCTTGGTTACCGGGTAGTGAATTAAAAATAAATGCAAAGTTAAGAAAATATGAAACGTTGAAAATAATAGTGTTTAAATAAATTTTATTAATATTGGAAGTGAATTAAAAATAAATGCAAAGGTAAGAAAATATGAAACGTTGAAAATAATAGTGTTTAAATAAATTTTATTAATATTTTTTATATTTGATGTTATTATATATAAATAAAATAATATTGTGATGTTAGGGAAGTATTGGATATTTTTTTATTGATATTATATATATATAAATAAATATATTGTGATGTTAGGTTAGTTATTTTGATTATTTTTTTTTATATTTGATGCTTATTATAAATATAAATAAAATAATATTGTGATGTTAGGTTTAAGTATTGAAGATATAATGTTCCAGACTTAAGTTTACGGTATAGATGTTCAGTTTTAAATACAAAAAAACTAAGTTGAAGGATGATATTATATTAATTCTCTATAATGGAAAATAAATAGAATTTTAAAATTTATAAAACTTTTCACTTGTATTTATATATTTTTTTAAATTTGCAAATGAAAAGATTTGATTTTTTTTCTAAATCTTAATCTTTTTCTAAATCTTTTCTGGATAGAATATTTCATAAATCTTAAAACAATAATATAATTACATACAAATGTCTTGATTCAACTTTTTCTAATGAGATAATTAGAAATCTAACTAAAAATTGTGAGTGGTGTCTCATGCAATGTAGAGTTGGTTTAGTCAATTCATATATCTATATATATAGATATATAGATATATATGGTGATAACGTGGGAATTTTATGACGATAGGCATTTTATCGTGGAGTATTTGGTGGTGGCAATGTTGAGATTTGTCGTCCTCAACAGCTAGCGTGCGAATCTCAATAGTGTCCCCCATTACTTCTTCCCACAAGTCATACAAGTACTACAACAAATAGATGATGTAATGAGGCTAGATATAGGGGAAAGAGGTCAGTAATTGCATGGCCTCCCTACATGGACCAAAAATGACACTTGGTGAGCTGACTCAGATGTACGACGCATGTCACCTATGTGCCTCCACATGTCCCCTTCGTGGAATGGACCCCACCTTCATGTTTTGGCATTGTTTAGGGTTCTTGTTGTCTCGTCTACTCAACCTTATTTCACTCACCATTCATTTCTATTCAGGCCCGAAACTTGCTCGTTCTGCTCCGCCAGTAGGTGTCTGTGAGGTGTTCATTTATGGTGAGGTGAACGTCCATTTATCGCTTGTTATGGCATCTTGTTCAGCGGCTGCGTTGTGTTGTTTGGTTGCGGCAGTGTATTGTTCAACCGTAGAGGTGGGGTGTGTGTGTAGTAAAGGGTTTCGGCTCCTGGGTGGCATCGCGTTGTTGTAGGGTTGTATGTCGTCAATCGTGGTTCGGAATTGGAGGGACCTTTGTTTGATTTCTCTCGCTTTCTCGACCTTGTTTGACCTGACACTAGACACCATTCGTCTTATTTGTGTTAATATCTAACTTTTTGTACCTTATGTGGAGTATTTGTAGCTTTAATTCGTGGTTTCTGTGGCTTAATTGGTGGCTTTTGTGGCTTATTTTAAAAGAAAAAAATGGTGTTTATGCACTAGTTGGGTTTTTCAGTGGCTTGTTTTCCTTCTGTGAACATATGGAGTATTTGTGGCTTCAATTCATGTCTTTTGTGGCTTAATTGGTGGCTTATGTTACTTAGGTTGAAAAAAAATAGGGGTTTTTGCATTGGTTGGGTTTTTCGGTGGCTTTTTTGCCTTCTGTGAATGTTTGTACTATCTGTGGCTTCAATTCGTGGCTTTTGTGGCTTAGATTGAAAAACTAAATTGGGGTTTTTGCACTGGTTGGGCTTTTCGGTGGCTTATTTGCCTTCTATGAATGTATGGAGTATGTGTGGCTTCAATTCGTGGCTTCCATGGCATAGGTGGTTAAATAACCAAAGATTATAATTATGCAACCTTGTGGTGGCCTTCACAAGTAATGTATCTGTGGGAAGTGGTGGCCTTGTTGAGGAAGGTTTCATAAGAGGAAGCATAGACATTGTCATTCTTTTAGTACCATAATAATTTGTTTATCATCACAGTCTCTGCATATTTCATTGAGTTGCTCGAGCCAGTATTAAAATTGACACATGCATTATTTACACATTCATTCGTTGAATAGGATGATAACAAAAAGAACCCTAAATTTCTGTTGTAGTTAAAATTAATTGAATTCTCAAGTGGATTAACTTGTAGCAATGAAATTCTTGAAGAATTTCTCGAGGCATTGCTAAATGAAATCTAGCTGGAGTGCTTATGTTATGTAACAACTAAATTATGGGTGAACTTAATAATTATGTTATGTAATAGTTGGAGTGCTTATGTAACAATGGGGGTAATTATGTCATGTAATAGTTAGCAAGTAAGTTAGTTTTTGTTACATGTCAATTAGTTAGTTTTTGTAACATTATAAATTATGCACAATTTTTGTAATTAGTTAGTTTTTGTAATATTGGAATTTAGTTAGTCAATTTGTTAGTTACTATAACATGCCAGTTAGTTATTTTTGTAACATTATAAATTATAAACCATACTTGAAACATATTGTATATTTTATTAGTATATTATACTATATGTTTGTCTTTTGAACTGTATCCAAATACACATTGGAACTTACACTACTACAGACCAAAAATAGATGGTAACTTCATCCACATTGCAATTTGGTTACAAACAAAAAATTCATGCCACCCCTATGCTTGATTGCCTCCATTTTTTGAATTGCCCAAACTTGTTGAAGTTCCTGCCTGAGCCAAGTTTTTGCCATATGCTTGAGTCCAATTTGCTCCTTGTAACCATGGAGGGATTGAATAGCCAAATTTTCCACTTGTTCTACTAACCCAAATACTAACTAGAGGTGGCCTATAATACATAGGATTTACCCATACACTGGTATAGGGGGTGGGTACAAACCCTGACTAATAGTGGGGAACTTAGATGTTAATCAGGTCTTGGTACGATGGTGTATGATCTACAATGTGGTCCAAAGTGTTGGACATCATCTTGTTTACCTACAACTGACTTGCACCATACTCTTCCCTGTCTATCACCCCTTATTTTTCTAGCACTGTTGAGCCTTTAGTGCCTCCCTCTCTTGTCTTTCCAACTATTTTTGATGTGCATTCTCTTCCCTTGTTTTTTGTCTTTCAAGCCTTTCCTTTGCCTGAGCTGCTGCTGTTGCAATCCTTGAATCTCTCTTTTCCTTAGCCAACTCTTTCTTTCTCTGTTTAGATTCCTTAATTCCAATTTTTCTAGCCTCAGACTTGAACATTAGGTTCATATATTCTTCAGAGGTGAGTAACTGTGAACTACTCTCTAACCGAAGATAGTATGTTTCCGAATGCATTATGAGACCTTCACTCTCTCTACTGGTAGATTTAGGAACCTAACAAGTATTGTTTGCTTCATTTTCACATGCTCCTGATGGCTTGAAAATTTCCTTTCAACCTCAGGGAAACTTGATTGAACCCCATTGTTGTCCTCGTTTGGTACTTCATTCAAAATAGACTCTTCTTCTAGTTATCCATTGTCCACAAAATAATGAACAATTTTAGTGCTCAACTCTACTGGTTGAGAAGGTATTGCCATGCTTTCATCATTGGTGGATGACATATTACATTTTTTGTTATTCATCATGGCCTCTACCAACCATGATGGTGGGGTTACTTGGGTTGGCATGCTCAACTGGTCATTGTTGATTCTTGTTACATTCTCATTTGAAACCACATTTTCATTTTCATTTTCATGATCAACTGCCTCATTTGGAATATCACATGCAAAATTAGTAGGTGCTTCAGTGGGTGTGGTGGCCTCCATGTTATTGGTAATTGGTTCATTACTAAATTGTGTTTCACATACATGTTCATCATCATAGAAGTTTCCTTGAGAAAGGGATATCATACCTTCAGCAGCAATAGAGTATTCCTGCTAATCCACATCTTCTTGGGAATCAACTTGGTCATGTAAGTCCTCTGCTTCCTCACCTTTCACAACAAATGCCTCATTGCAAATCAAGGAAAATTTTCTTGAAGTTTAGAAACATTGGCGAATATCACTAATCCCTAATATGCAAACTATAAATTTTTCAATGATATATTTGTAAAATTATTCAAATTTATAATGATTTATCATATAGCCACTATATAATGTTGGCGATTTTTAAGGTAAAATAATTTTATATTCTAAAATTTGGGCGAATCATCTTTTATAAAAATTGGAAATTGGCGAATCATTTTTCGGAAAAATCATGGAAAATTAGCCCATCGGGCAAACATTAGCCCCTAAAATTTTCCATGTTGCAAATAATATTATTAATAAGAGCATCAACATTTAGTGGCCAAATTCTAGTCCTCCTAAATCCAACCTTGATATTAGAAGGTGTCAGATCCCTTTTAAATGATATACATGCAAGCTAATCTAGCTAAAATCTCTTTACCGCCACCCCTGGATTCATTTCCATCCATGAAGCTCGCTTTTCCCTAAAATAGTTCTTGAAAGGCCTAAACCCACTGACATTAAGGGGTTGAAATCTATGAGTGCTATGAGCTGGCAGTGCTAATAGGTCAATGCCCAAATGGTTGGCCTCCTTCATTGTCTGGACAACCATGTGGTTTCCATAGCCATTTAAAATTAGTAGGTGTCTAGTTTCAGGTGAACGCCACCTGACACAGATGCAACAAAGTGAAAAATCCAATTCAAGAAGAGTTCCTTTATCATCCATGCATGGGGATGTGTATCCATGCATGCACATGACTCAAAATTATGTATATAGTTTTTAAGTTTTGTTTTTCCTTTGAATACATAAAAACTTGGGATTAAAGAATGAGTTGCATTGACACAACAAATTATAGTGATCCACTCCATGCTCCTAGGAAAATTTTTGTGACATTTATGTTTCCTCTCTTGGCAATTACCCACATGCCACAATTCATTCCAGCCTGTAAGCCTATTTCGTCACAGTTTTAGATATGGTTGGGGAATAATAGTGTTGCTCATATGCATGAGAAAGGGTGTGATAGAACTTAGACACAATTGCAAGGCGTAAATTTAAAGCCCTGTCTCTTTCAAGACCCTCTGTTGTTCATAAGAAGGTATGGATGCATTTTTTTAAACCCACTCCACCAAGATTTTCCAGGAAACCCGTCTTTGAAAAGGTTTGGCCTCCCTTGATAGATTTGAGCTACTATGGATTTGAGTTGTATCAATTCTAACCCATGTCCCGTTTGGGCCATCTCCTTACACCACACAACCACCTTGACCTCCTCCTCTTCAGTAATAACAATAACATGCCCTCTACGCTTTGTATAAGTGAGCCCATTAATCCAATAATTTATGCTTGAGGTTGCAATTCGATGTTTTTTGTAGATGTACATACTGAATACCCCCTGAAATTTATGTCATCAATTTCACCTAGAATGTCTTCCTTTGTCCACCATCTTTCGACACTGATATTCTTTGTTGAGCTTGCATCTTGTATTGTAGTTTAGGGTGGCTCTGTTGTAGATGATGGACAGTAGGATCTGCCACTACATGGGAATTCTCAGCATCATTGCATGGAGAATTGGCAACATTGACATCATTGACAGTTTCCTCTTTTGATAAAGTGAATTGTAATTGGGCACCCTTGGTCCCTCACCTCCACCTATTCCTTATACGATTTGCAATTGAAACTCGTGGCATCGCTGCAGCGACATGAATATTGTTAAAATTAATTTCTATCAATGGAAGTTGTTTCAATAATAGAATCCCAGCCTTATTTGAATAAGAAATTTAAATATGAAAAGGTAATCAATAATTGCAACCCGCATAATAGAAACCCAGTCTTATTTATGTCCTGAAATTTAAATATGAACATGTCAATCTATACTTGCAACCTGCATATATTTGAATAAGAAATATATGTGTTTTCATTGACTTGAATCTCCATCCACATATATTAGGACTTAATTTGATATAAATATCAAACCTATGTGTTTGATAGAAATATTAGGCCTAAATTTAGCTTGAACATAATCATGTATCTTGAGTAGGGCATCAAATCCATAATATCCCGATCAACCCAGAAAAAAAGGGAAGGGTACTGAAAAATGTCTCCTTACAAATGCTAGGAATAGGTGTTCGTTAATTGAAATAAGTTTTAAATTTATTTTTTATTAATGTCACTGAAAAATGTGACTAAAAGTTGCAATGTTTGACAGTATCTTAAAACACTTCAGTTCTCTACATTGTCAGCTACAACTGGTTCCAATTCTGCAATTGTGCCACGATTTTAGCTACTAAAATGTTGACTCTCTCTTTGGATAGATTGTAATGATAATATCCTTTGATTTGATTCAGTATGTTAGTCTTCTGATAGATTGTAAAGTCTTCTGATAGATTGTAATGGAAATATCCTTTGACTTGATTCAGAATGATTAGTCTTCTGATAGATTGTAATGGAAATCTCCTTTGATTTGATTAAGAATGATTAGTCTTCTAATAGATTGTAATGGAAATCTCCTTTGATTTGATTTAGAATGATTATTCTTCTAAGATGTAGAAGTTTTAGGGGGGATTACCCATAAAAATTGCCATCATGCCTCCTTTAAAATGATAACTAAATCCTTGACATCTTGTAATGGAAGAGCCTTCTGTTGCTCATACAGAACTGTATTCCTTAGCAGTTGTGAAGATGTCTCCCCCATTGTAACTACCTTGTGTTCATTTTCCATTTGTGTCTCAACTAACTGAAAACTAACATACTACAGTTTCCTTTTAATATAGATCAGAAACTTCCAAGTGATTTTGAAACAAATTTATTCATTTTTTCTTAGAGACATGACATGACCAAACATCCACGTTATTGCATACAAGTTGCCAAATTATTGTGACTAAGGAATGATCAGGCTTATGTGTTCTTACTCAGATGCTCTGGTATTTTTGTCTATGTTGTATTTGTTGGGAATGATTAATTTTTTGCCTCTATTGACTCAAATTCTATGGTTTTTTGTCTGCAATTTCACACACAGAAGCCGAATTTTGTCTAAATTTTCTAATTTATGGTATTCTCTGGTTTATGGTTGTATATATATATAGTGAAACAAGCCTAAAAACATTACCTATAAAACCTAAAACCCTAACAGGAGGAAAAATGAAAAAATGAGCATGTAGAGGTGCTTCTTGGGCTCGATAAGATGTTGTAACAATCATTGATATGAAACCATAGTTGCTTGTTGCACTGTAAAACAATAAACCTTGGCAATATGTCAATGATATGATAACATAGATATCCTTATCTTAGATTATGGCTTGTAGTCATTGTGGGAGAGAAAAATGCATGGAGTGGAGAGAATGAGTGAATTTGGCACCTTTGGTGGGTCACAACGACAAAATTGCAAGTTTGACTCTATTGATGAAAAACACCTTTCAAAGATGATCTAATCCATACTCACAATTCAACAAGTATGGAACAAAAGGCCTATTTCATTGCCTTATACAATAGACTTACACATTATGGCAAGATTGGAATTCAACATTATTTTGACAAAAATATCATGCCTATGTGTTTGATAAAAATATTAGGCCTATGTATTTTGACTCAGAGGCTCTGATATTTTTGTCTCTATCATCTTTATTGGGCATGATTACTTTTTTTCCTCTGTTGACTCAGATACTATGGTTTTTTGTCTGCAATTTCACACACAGAAGTCGGATTTTACACACATAAGCTAAATTAAATGTTGGGCATGATTAATTTGTTCTCTATTGACTCAGATGCTATGGTTTTTTGTTTGAAATTTGACACATAGAAGCTAAATTTCACACACACTTTTTTCATATGGTAAATTAATGGAAGATTTGGAGGATTAAAAATAACAAAAAAAATAAAGGAAAAAAATTGAAGTTTATACTGTAAAGTAATGGAAGATTTTAAAAAGCAGAAAGAAAATACTTGAATCATTCAAACCTGATTACAATGTGCACAATATTTGATGGAGTGAATCCAATTGTAGATGAGCAGAATGAAAGTTTATGAAGCAATTGTGAGGTGGTTTTATAGATATTTGTTGTTGAATTTGATTGGAAGGGAGGATTGATATGGATTGATTTTTTCCAAATTCAAATGTGTATTGTGGATTGATTTGGATGTCATACAATGGATGATAAACTCTTATGGTTGATCCTTGTGCTTTCCTTTGTGCTTTCTTGTATTTAATTCCTGAATCTTGTGTGTTGGTGTCATTTATTTCTTTGAGCAGGTTGCATTGATGAACATATATGCAGTTATGGTTGACACATATAATCTCTATTCTTGTGCAGGTAGCAATGAACTTTGTTCATAACTGCTCCAGTTTATATTTATTGGGGTTGGTATGATGCAATATGTGTCTTGTTGGATAGTATGGGATCGAAGTTTTTCTTGTTAATTTCGTCTTGTTTTCTAAACCATATCTGGAGGTACTTGGAACAAAATGTCTTATCAAATTGTGATATTAAAGGCTAGTGTTAGACAGTTGTAAGCCCAATCAATATATGGGCCCATTTTGGAAATATTTCAATAACTTATATAGTTTAATATTATCTATGTATATTTTAATTATGAATGTTTTTTGTCATGTTTTGATGGTTGTGTGGGATCAGTACTATAACAACTATTGATTCCTACACAACCATAGAAGCCTCTCCCCTAAAGAGGCTGGAAGGTTCGCACCATGATATATGAACACATCGCCTTCTCTTCAGATGCTTCCAATAAAACCACCGAGTCGAGGCTCTGGTACTTCACCTTTTCTAAGCCACGACCTCTTGGATGATCTCAGTGGCCAAATTTGCACAACTCGGAAGAATAACAAGGAGCAATGTCGAAATAAACATCAATATATCTGATGTTAGAAACCAAACCATCCAGTAAGTCCAACATAAGCCCTGGTGATCGATCCTGTTCTTTATGATTGTGATACATGTTTCATAAGAGATGTGAATGAGTCAAACTATGGCAATGATAGCCACTGATAAAATGTGTCTCCACAGGTTTTTTCAGCACGTCCGAGTGACATTAGGAAATAAGATCCCAATGAAGATGCATGTGACGACACTTTCGCCTAGAACCAACAGTTGCTTATTGTGAATACTTTCGAATAGGAGGTTCATGAATTTGGTTGAGCCCCTCTGCATCTGAAATTATCATGATGGGGAAGTAGAGAAATACCAAAAACTAAAGACTGAGAACTCCCATGACGAGAGAATCCCCCGGATACAAAGGGTATTTTTAGTCTTTGACAACCATATGTCCAGACCGAGCAATAGCAATAGACCTGTCGATCCAAACAACATGATCGATAGACTCGCTGCATCGTCGATACGAGGGAGGTATGCCAAAGGTATGTTAGGTTCAGAAGGGGAAGCGACCATGATTTCTGCCAATAGATTTAGCAATGCCCTTTTAGACTAAACTCCAGGCCATTGTGTACAACGAGTGAAGTCGGCAATGCGTACAACTGAAGATTGATAAGAAATTTGAGTTGGTTGCAGGTTTTTCAAATATTAGATGAATGTTGGATTATAGTGAAACAATTTGGTCAATTTATAATCCACTAAGATCATGAAGAAAGTTTTTTGTGTTTCAAATATCTGTTTCCTTGTTAATTTCTGGTAATATACCTTGTGAATTCGGTGGGTTTCTTTTGACTACTCGTTATTTTTTAACCAATCTTCTTGTTATTATTTCCCACTTATGATCTCTTTCAAGATTTGTTGAGTATCTCGACACGTGAAGCGGGAAATAATTTGTGCGCAAGAAACCATCGGTTCCATTGGCTCTGTCTAGAAGTGATTGACATTTCATTAGAATGCCTTGACAGGTCACCATAGTCTTCATACCTCTGTTAGGATATTCCGACACATAGGAATAGTTAAGTTCAACTTGGTCTAGTTTAGAGTTAGGTATAGAGTTAGGTAAAGTGTGTTTCTTTACCGTTGTAATTTTTGTAACTTACAATCTGACGGTCACGATATGTAGTGATCCGACGGTTCATTCTCTCCTCGGTATTACCAACACTTGATCCGTGGCTTGACAC
>APFE030793012.1:125739-150962 GCA_000404065.3 Pinus taeda
ACCAAAAGTAACTTTTTAAAGATGAAACTCGCGCCTTTTGACCTTTACAGGGGTACGCACCCATCCTTTGGCTTACAGAGCGTACAAGTATGCAGGTACAATGAGTTTGGGATGCGTACACACAAGAAAGGTAGAGAGAACCTGCGTACCCAGAGATAAACATGTTTTAGTGACTTTCTCTCTTTTTTGAAGCTTGACATGAAGAGCAGAGGTATTGATGGAGCCATATTAACTGCAGATAGCCATGGTGACAAATTTCAGTGTAACAAGAGGTAAGAAATCTGCCTCACTATGATGGGTTAACTGATGTTGATCACTTTTTAGATGCATTTGAAAGGGAAGTGCCCGAGAAGCATCGCTTCGAGGCATTGGATTGGGCACTACACGCTACACCCGCAAGATGGTGGGGTACACACAAAGATAGTTTTGAGGATTGGTGCGAATATAGAAGGATGGTGAGGATACGCTTTGGCCACTTGAAGGTACGACTAACAGAAAAGTACGATGGGAGAAATGATCTGCACAATCATTTCACCAAATGGACTAAAGTATATGGAGCGAAGCCTCAACCGAAGTTGGTCCATCTGTTTTGTCATATCTTGGATGTTATACCAATGAATTGGTACTTGGAAACAGAACTCCATCAAGGCACCGAAGAATGGGATGTTTTTCACCAAGGATTTCTGATGACGTTCAGTTTTGAGAATGGATTTGAATCTATCAATGAAGCATTGCAGGAGGTTAAGATAGCAATATTTAGTATACTGCAGGATCCTTTAGACCTGATTCAACCTGATTGGACTACCCAACAGAGCCACGTGCTGGAGTGTTACAATGTCATAGTGGAAGAAGAAGACAAAGACCCGAGAAAGATTAATATTACAGAGACTAAAGGACACTGCGAAGTTGAAGGAACACAACAAGAGAACCCAAACATACTTGAGCCGCTCAAGACTAGGTAGGTGAACATTGGCACAGAGGCATAGCCGAAGTTTGTAAAGATTGGGAACTACTTGGATGATGCGACAGTAGATAAGGTCACCGAACTACTATGCAAATATCAGGATCTGTTTCCCACAAAGTTTTCCGATCTGAAAGGAAGAATAGGAGACCTGGGTGTCATGAAGATCATCCTCAAACCAGACGTGAAACTTGTGAAACAAAGACTTTACCGCCTCAATCCAAAGTATAAGGAAAGGGTCTGCATTGAGTTAGAAAAGATGCTCACGACAGGTATTATTGAACCGGTGGAAGAATCTGATTGGGTAAGCCCAATAGTGGTTCAGGAAAAGAAGCAGAGAAGAAATAAGGATATGCGTAGATATCAGGAAGTTGAATGATACCTACGTGTATGATCCCTTCCCAATCCCATTCACCGATGAGGTCCTGGATAATGTAGGAGGCCAGGAAGCATATTCGTTCACTGATGGGTTCTCTAGTTACCATCAAATTAAGATCACGCTGGAGGATAGAAGTAAGACAACCTTCATGACTGAATGGGGATGCTTCCAGTATATGGTGATGCCTTTTGGGCTGAAAAATGCGTCGATGATCTTTTCACACATAGTCATTGCGACGTTCAAGGATTTCATTCATAAATTTTTGGAAGTATACTTTGACGATTGGACAGTGTTCAGACTGGTGAAGTGCCATGTGGCAAGTCTGAGCTTGATGCTAGATACATGTCGGAGGTACCAAATCGCGCTCAATCTGAAGAAATGTTTTTTTTGTGTCCCTTTTGGGATCTTGTTAGGCCTTGTGGTATGCAAACAAGGCTTGATGGTAGACCCTGCAAAGATCGCGGTCATAATCAATTTGGAGGTGCTAAGGAGTGTGAAACGGTTGTGCGCAACGTTGGGGCATACAGGATACTATAGGAAATTCATCAAGAGCTATTCCTAGATCACTGCGTCGATGGAAAAAATTGTTAAAGAAGGATGTTAGGTTCTGTTGGAATGAAGAATGCCAGAAGAGCTTGGATGTGCTGAAGGAGAAAATGGTCACCGCGCCGATCCTAGTCTCCACGGATTGGAAGAAGGAATTTCATGTACATGTGGATGCGTCATGTATTGCTTTGGGAGCAATACTGACACAAGCCGATGAAGGGGACTTGGATCATCCTATAGAGTTCGCAAGTATGAAGCTTTATGTGGAGTACTAAAGAAGGTATGTTTTTGGTAATTATTTCAACATCTTTTCATTAGAACCTACAAAACTTTTGCATCATGAACTAAGAAAACGATAAGGAATTGTAATAAAACATGTGAGATTAATATGCAAGATGAAAACACTGACAATTGTCATTTCCTTATGCAGAAAGAAGGAAAAATGAGAAACTGCCGTTCCAAAGGAAAGGACAAGGACAGGTTAACCGTTGTCCCTTTGACGGGAAACCGTATGAAAACAAGGCAAAGCAAATCAAAGTGAATTAGCCCTGGAAAGGAAGTGGAGATATCGGCTCAGCGCAGGAAAGAAAAGAAATGATTGAGGACTAACGGTTCGGTGAATCCCTCAGGATCCTTGATCCTGAGGGATCACTGCTTTAACTATTTCTGCACTTAGATATCTCTGCCTTCACCATTATAAAAGGGGTAGCACTGTTAGCTTGAGGAGAGTTAGAATCTGTTATGTTTTATTAATTTCCTTTAAGATCAAAACTTTGATCATCGAGTCTCGTTAAGAACTGATCTATTGTAATTCCACTTTATGCATTAATACAAACTTGGTTGCTCTTTCATCTCTGAGTCTGGAATAACTTCAAGCGGTGTACCCCTGGAGGCTAAGGGCCCGGCCCTCGAGGACACTTGCTCCTGTACTATTACGTT
Organism: Pinus taeda; assembly: GCA_000404065.3. NCBI lineage: Eukaryota > Viridiplantae > Streptophyta > Pinopsida > Pinales > Pinaceae > Pinus > Pinus taeda. The sequence goes on from APFE030793012.1 coordinate 128,565, forward strand.
TGGTTTATGCGTGGTTTGCTTATCGATGTTATTTGGTAATCTGATGTTTTTTGTAAGTTTACATCACATGCTTTGTTATGTTTGATTTATTAAGGTTTCTAAAGATAGAATTATTGTATTGACTCTGCATCATATCACTGTTCTTTTAAGTGTTGATATAATACTGCTAGTCTTTACAGAATATTGTTGTTGTTTAATTACAGAGCCTTTGTGTTGTGCACTTGTTCATTGACATTACGGAATTCATCTTGGGAGTTATGTTCTTTGCGATTGTTGGATCTATAAACAATGTTGTTCTATTTTGAATTGCAGTCGTACTCTTTCTAGATGAGAATGATAACTGGATCATATTACTATTAAGGTGTGCCGTGTGTATATATGGTTTTCAAGCACTGTTGTATAATTCATCATTAATCAGTGTTGTTCCATTTTTTGTGCGTTATTCAATCCGCCCTTAAGAGTGAAGGATTGTCATTTGATTCCTGTAGGTTACGATGAGTGCATTTGATCTTATAGACTAAGGTGTTACTGCTTGTTAGACTTAGTTGTCGTTACAATTTCTTAACTGCCGTTTCATTTCCTATCATTTGTTATTTTGGTATGAAGAATGATCCCAGGCTGTAGTGAGCATTGACATCTACTGTCCAGCTCCCAGATCCACGATCTGTTCTCTGGTTTCCTTTTCCATTAATTTACAAAGGGATGAGTTATTGCTACTAAACCCTTGACTGATAAATTGCTTAGTTTTCTGAATGTGTGGTTTAATCTTTTGAAGTAGTTAGTTGTAAACAAGCATCCATTTACTCTTGTATTTTCGAACACTATACTACTAGCATTACTCTGGCAAATGATAGCCTCAGACTAAGACACTCTTTGAAATAACAAAACGTTCCTGGATTGACATATTAATGTGAGGTAATTAGAGGTGAAAGAGACCCTTTTTATAGCTTGACACTTTCCAAAGAAGATAAAATTTATTCCTCAACAGAGTGCGAAGGATTAGCTGTGGTGTACGTGCTCCAGAAGTTCGGGCACTATTTGTTGGACGAACACTTTAAGATGTATATGGACCATTCTGCATTGAAATACCTGGTAAACAAGCCTATGTTGGGGGGGAAGAGATGTAGGTGGTTGTTGTTGTTCCAGGAATATGATTTCGAAGTTATTTTGAAACCAAGACGCTTGAATGCTAGACCGATCATCTATTGTGCATTGAAACAGGGGAGGAGCCTACTAATTTGGAGGAGGGGCTACCTGACGCGCAACTCTTTGTAGTGCATGTCATGGATAGTCACTTTGAAGATATTATCCACTTCCTGATGATAGGAATGGCTCCGAAAGGTTATACAAGTCAATAAAAGAAGGCACTGGTAGTGCGCGCGACAGATGTTTTTGCCATTGCAGGGCACTTGTACAAAATGCGATCACATGAATTATTGCAACATTATGTGCCAGAGTTTGAACGAAGTAGCATCCTCATTGAGGCTCATGATGGAGCCGCGGGAGATCATTTTGGAGGTAAAGCAACAATGCAGAAGATTCTACGCGTTGGGTTGTGGTGGCCAACCTTGCATAAGGATTCAAAAGCATATTGTAGGGCATGCGATGCATGCCAAAGGACCAGTAGACCCTCGCGCAGGGATGAGCTATTGTTAAATATGTAGATATAATTACAACCCTTCAAGAAGCGGGCGATTGACTTTGTAGGACCAATTCAACCTCCAAGAAAGAAGACGGGTGTGCAATACATCATCACTGTGACTGAGTACTTAACCAGATGGGTGAAGGTGCAGCCTATGAAGGACTATACAAGTGCGACAACAACCAAATTCATCTTTGAGTATCTGCTAAAAAGGTTTGGTTTTCCAAAAATTCTAATGAGCGATTGCAGTACACACTTTCTTAATGAGACGATCAGCGCAATGATGAAGGAATTTCGGGTTTACCATCAGAAAAGCATGCCATATCACCCACAGGATAAGGGCACGATAGAAGTGTTTAATAAGATACTAGAAAATACGCTAACAAAGGTTTGTAATGCTTAAAGGAATGACAGGGAGGTGCGTGTACCCGCGGTACTATGAGCTTATAGGATGAGCTGCAAGAACCTGACTGGACAAATGTCGTTTAGACTGGTTATATGGAGTGGATGTTGTGATGCCGATGGAGTACATTGTACCTAGTATGTGCATAATGGAATTAACAGGAATGGCAGATCGCGGAGCCCTGGAAGAGAGGCTCACGTAGCTACAAAACTTGAGGAGGATATATTTCTAGCTGGATTTCATCAAAAAGTTCAAAAGGAGCAGCGAAAAGGCATGGCACGATCAACACATCAAACTGCACACCTTCAAGGTAAATGATCTGGTTTTGTTATATGACAGCAAGTTTGATAAATTTCCAGGGAAATTTAGGATGCATTGGCTGGGGCCCTATGTCATTAAGGAGATTATTGATGGTGGAGCAGTTCAGTTGGTAAAATTTAATGGAGAGCCATTCGCACGATAGGTGAATGACAGTCGATTGAAGCCATACACCGACGATCTGGCTAGATGACTACATGATGGCAGCATAGTCTTAGCGCTCTAGGTAGCTGAAAGGAGGCCCGAGACTATAAAATACACTACACAGGTTGGGGAGCTGCACGATTGGGGAACTGCGCGAAATGAAGAAATGTCACAATGTCAGCAGACACGCATAGGGAGCTGTGTTATCCAAGAAGGGACCGCACAAGGTAGCCGGAAAGTGACCATTATGGTCATTGTTCATGACTTGATAGTGGGAAAATGGCCAAATGGAGTGGGGGGGGAGGAATTTAAGGGAAATATCTGTGAAAATCTGTCGCCAATTCAACATTTATGAATGAATTTTGGGGGGAACGGTTGAATTTGAATTTGAAAATGCCTATGAATTACAGGTGGCCGCCCAACGAAAAACACTTGGCATTTTGAGAATTGAGGTATTAAGCTCTCAGACGCGTATGAACCATGAGATATTTGAAGCTCTGATAGCGAGTTCAGTGTTTGAGAAATTGGCAATGGAGACGTAGGAGTTGTTGTCTAGCATTATGTCGGCGCCCACAGAAACCGTGAGTGCAGGAGATACAATGGAAGCTGAAGGAACTGCCCCGGAGGTAGTAATGGCAAATGAGGGAGCTGCCCCGAAGGTTGAAAGCATCGAAGTACTGACAGAAGTGCCTAAATCACTGAGGACAAGGCCAAGGCAGAGCGCGTCGCCGCGAAGCAGGCGGGAGGAGAGGCAGAAGAAGAGGAGCATGGCTCTGACAGGAGTCAAAAGTCACCTTCATCGGAGACAGAGGATGAGGACCAACAGTCGGAACAGGAAGGGGTGGACCCAGAGACTACTTCGTTTCGCATTAAGTGCAATAGAGATACAGAGAAGGTGGGGCCGCGAAAGAAGTCTAAGGCCAGCAAGACTTCCCTCGATTTGATCACCTTAATAGAAGGTGATTTGAATGATATCAGTGATACAATAAGGGATGCCATCACCGAACTGCTGCAGCAGTTCGAGCTACAGCAGAAGCAAGCCTTGGGTGCCATTCAGACGGGTCTGTGTGAGCTGCAGATCTAGGCGTTGCAGGTATAGACTAGCGTGGAATGAAGCATCGTGACGTTAACTTGTTTGGCACCCGGCACATCGAAAGTAGCACGGATGGTGTGCACACTGGATACCCGAGCAATAGTGTTGTTGGAGTGAGCGTTAACCAAAAAGACCGAAGCTGACAAGCCTACTGTCAACGCCCTCAAAAGAGTTGGGCTCAATTTGGCTACGCTTCCCAGTGAGGCACTTCACATTTTGCAGGAGGCGTGATCGTAGAACTTTGGGCCCACAAACAACGCACGTTACAGGTAATCAGTGAGAATAAATTCAACAAAACTCAGATGACTATGAAAAGAGATTCTGTTATTGACCTCGTTAAAGCCATCACAAACAAAAATGTGTGCACGACCATGGTAGTGGTTGAGGCATGCAAGTTTGTCCCAGAGTTGGACATTCTTGATGATGAGCCAGTAGATGTGTAGATTTGGAAGCTTGATGCTGGTGTGCGCGACGCAAGAACAGAGTTGGCGAAGGTTTAGTTTGACTTGAAACTCAAGATTGCAGAACTGCAGTTGAAGGCCAAGTCTTCAACTCTACCAAAAGTCATAGAACAATGTGAGGCAGCTGTGAAAGACGCCGTGGTAGTAGTGGACAACATAGTAAAGGATTGCACTACACTCTTCGAGCAGTCGCTCAAAGTAGTCACTAGCCTGCAAGAGGACCCCAATTTACAGAGGCCGAAAATAGAGGCGTGGGAGCTGCAACAGTGATATGACAAAGTTAAAGCGATGAGGTGCACTGTCGCCATCACAAAAAGGTCAACAAATTTGCAGGAGGCAAAGGCGCTGAAAGAGCAGGTGGACTTAGCTGAGCACATGGAAGCAGTGCTGAAGGCTTGCTTGAAGCCTTGGCTAGATGAGGCATACTTGATCACAGCCACTATTGAAGGAAAGTTGGCTAGTCTATAGGCGACTCAGCAGAAGATACAGTCAAATAGTGTAGGGCCAGCGACGGAGCAACTAGTCAAGGAGATGAAGCAGGTGGCAACACAGTGCACTGCCGAAGTTGTAGTAGTCCAAGTGGAGTTGGGAGGTCTTCGCGACAAGATCTCCATGCCAACCGAATGACTCAAGGGCAAGTCACCATTTTTGTGTTGGGGGCCTGCTGGGAATAGGTCCCTCGGGGTCAATTTTTTAGTTAAAAGCCCAAGTTTTGGGGTAGAAATCCCAAATTTTGTATAAGGAAATGTAAAGCTTTGCATTTTATGTTCGTGGAGCGCAAAGATATCAAGAGTAAAAAAGGGTTTCCACCCTTAGTTTAGATAGGTTGTGTTGGCTTGATGGGATCCGCCCATGGTCCGCTAACCATGGGATTGTATAAAAAGAAGTGTTAGAAGAGTTTTTAGTAGGCAAGTCATAGTTGGAGTCATTGATGAGTTTGTGAAGAGCTAAGAGAGAGAGTCTTAGCGTAGGAAAGAGGCTTTGCAGCTAAGTGTGCAGAGACCTAGGGTAGAAGTCCGCAGTTGAGTGCACAGACCCCTGCAGATATGTGCGCAGGGTAGTTAGAATTTGTATTGGAAATATGAGTCATCAATAAAGAGAAGTATTATGAAATCACTGTGTATTTTACTTTTGTCAATTGCATGCGATTATGTTATGTTAAGCACTGGTTTTTTGTTTAATTGCTAATTTGATGCGCGGATCTATATGTTTTCCTCTGTTATATGAACACAAGAAGAGATATATGTTTACGCAATGATAATCTTAATTTCATGGTAGAGTTGGAAAACACTTAAGATAATTCGGGAAACTATACAACAAAATAGCTACAGAGGTGCGTAAGTGCCTGCATTTCTTGTTAGGGTTACGCGAAGGATGAACGCAGATCTTTGCGGAGGTTCTGAAAGACTAATAAATAAGTACATCGATATTTATGTTATTGATTGTTGCTTTAATTAGTTGTGATTTTGGTTATGATTATTTTGTTTGAAAAGTTTATGTATGATGCTTCCTTTAACTATTAATAATAATAATATCTATAATATATGTTTTGCACATTTAAAAGGTGAGTTGTGTAGTAGATGCTACAAGCTAATAAAGTTTAAAATGCTAATCAAAATTTCCCAAGAGAATAAAACCTATTACAACTACTATTGAGACATTAAACATTACATTTATTATCTATAAATTCCACTTAGCAATACGTTAGCCTTCCGATTCCTCGTGCCTTCCACATCCACATCCTTGTTCCTACAGTGCTACCTCTACGTCTCTCTACATGCATATACACGTTTATCGACATGTTTTTGCACCCTTTTGGTGCAAATTATAGTCTAACATTTTCTATGGCAATCAATGTCACCATGAGAAACATGAAAGTGATATGTACAACTGGTTGGAACCAAGCGAATGTGGATGAAAACATATGACAAATGCAAGTGCAACTTAACAAACAATAGAAGTTGCCTTTAATCTGTGTTATTCGCTTCCTTCGTTGTTTAGAAAAAAGGGAGTTAAAATGCAAGTGGACACTTAAAAGGCAGGTGTGTGTGGGTATAAGAAGTTGGGTCCCACACATTCACTTACATTTTTGTTACCATTTTTCTTTACTCTAACTTTTTGGAAGTTTTTCCAATGAGTTTTTCTAGTCTAATTTCTCTAAAATCGGCAGGATTTTATTGAAATCACAGTTTTGATGGTTAACCCCTGCACAATCGAAGTGCCTAAGGGTTTTTCACGGTGATGAATCCATATATACAGTCAAAAAACCTTTTGAAATAACACAAATCAAGATTTCACCTCAAATGTTTATGTAGGATTCCAACACCGGAAAGTCCAAAAAATCACACTAAAAACAACTTCTTTTTCTTAATGTCATATACCATATTCATGATATTATAAAACAAAGTCAACCTTATAGCATTCCACTTGAGAGTGGGGAAGCGCAGGGAAGCGTGCGTTTGTGGGGCACATGGTGTCCACCTTGACTCATGCTTGCTTTATATCATATTGCATTGAATTTATATAATATCGGTTTATATTAAATCTTTTTCATCGTATTTATGTTAAAAAATACATTTGGAATGTGGAGGCTGGACGAAGACATCTACAATTACATATATTTATTTATGTTCGTGTCATATTATATTAAAATATATAATACTAAGTTTATCTATATTTATATGATATTAAATTGAAATATGTATAAATAAATATATATAATATGGAATTTTTTTTGTGTGATATTTAGTGGGTGGAGTGGTGTGTGAATAAGGTTTATACAAAGACAAATAGTATTGATGAACACTGACATGTTTCGAGCCTATAAACAAGGAAGGAGAACAAGTTGTCGGTGTGAAGGGCCTATGCCATCATGATCAATCTCCACTTATGGTTGATAAGGAAAACATATGTAATATAAAGTTAGAAAAGTATTTAAAAGTATATAATATTATTAATTTTATGAAATAAAAATATAAACTTTCTTCTGAAATGCAATAAGAGAAAAGAAAAGGGAGGATAAATTGATTTGAGAAGTTGAAAAGTGGGGACACAAATTTCTAGTGATTTCCAAGCTAAGCGATTTTCCTATATATTATTTAAAGTGATTTCCTAGTTAAGTCATTTTCCTATATACTATTTCCCCACTAAGTAAGAGGGGTTTTTGATTAGGAGTGAAGGAAATGCTACACAAACTTCCTTGTGGAGAATGAAGATGATTAAGATTTCCTACAACTTGCTTATTGTTGAATAATAAATAGTTTGGTTCAAGCTAATTATTAATGGGAGGCTTAAATAAGCACAAGATCAATATAAGAGCTATGGTGATGCTCACCATATGGATTTAAGTTATGAAGTTGGAGATAGGGAATTTTTAAGAGTAAAGCCCCAAAAGAATGATCCATAAAGTTTGGAAAGGGAGCAAAATTGTCCCCACAATTTGTGGGACCTTTTGAAATCTTAGAAAGAAAAGGGTCAGCGACATATAGGCTTTCTTTACCTCCATATCTAGCGCGTATACATGATGTGTTCCATGTTTCATTTTTGCATCATTATATTTCAGATCCTTCGCATGTTATTGACTTGGGTCATTTGCTGGTTTTGAATGAGGGCACAGTGATGGCCAAACCAGTTTACATACTGGACCAACGAACCCTGCAGCTTAGACGATGATTAGTGGACCAGGTTAAGGTCCAGTGGGAAAATTATACTCCGAGTTCAACCACTTGGGAGGGTGTCGAAGAGATGCGCCACAGTTTTCCTTACCTATTCCAAGGACTTCAGGATAGAGTCTAATATTAAGAGGCAGTGTATTTTATTGCCCTGCTCTAGTTGATTAACCTTGATATGACATTGGCAATGATTTAGCCTTAAGGCTCACACATTATTATTTGAGGACCTCAGGATGAGGATCCAGGCATTTGAATCTACTATTAGTGGATGTGATGGTTATGTTTGTTTCCTAGTTGATGTTAGAATGATGATAGATTTGATGGATATGTATGTATTCTATTGATATTATGATGATGATATCATTGATGGATATGTATGTTCTCTATTGATGTTATGATGATGATAACTTTGATGGATATGTACATTTTCTATTGATGTTATGATGACAACAACTTTGATGGATATGTATGTTTTCTATTGATGTTATGATGATGATAGATGTGAGGGATGTGTTCCTTATGTTGGCTACTTACATTAGTTTTGGTTCACGATGAACAACAATGTGAATGACTAGGTCATGTTGATGTTACCAATATGGGAATGATTAACACTAAGAAACTTTTTTACTGTTGATTATCAAGTATGACAGGAAATCACTGGATGCACTTGCATGTGATGAGTCGACGACATCTATTTTGATGGAAATGAATATTTTGTTTTTGAAATTTTAAAGTTCATATTGAATCTTGCTATAAATTCTAAGGACATTTTAGTGACTGTAGGCACAGGTTAGTTTCTTGGCCAAATCATTCACACATGGGTGATATGGTTGTACAATTGGATGGAACTATAAGGGAAGGGTTGGACAATGTCCCCGATTTCGCCCATTAGCACTCCTGTCGTGACTTGGGCTGGAAGGGTTAGGATACATTTGCCTTGAAGATCACTGGGGGTCGTGCATCAAGGTGGGTTCCTTGATCCTCAACATCATTACTCTCACTATAGTGGGAAACACAAGAGATGATAGTGACCTTTGTTGTTGCACCTAGATTTTCCCCTCATAGCCACTAGATGCTTGAAAGGCAAGCGACGCGGAACCCTTGGAACTTCAAGGGAAGTTGTTGAAGGGCACAACTAAATTGGAACCCTTAGCATCATAAATAAACTGTAAGGTGTGGCACCCTTGTAAATTCGAAGGAAGTTCTTGAAGGGAACAACCAAGTTGGAACCCTTTTCATTATAAATAAATTGTTAGCTGTGGCACCCTAAAAACTTTGTAGGGAAGTTATTGAAGGGAACAACCGACTTGGTACCCTTGGCATTAATAAAAACTAATAAATATAGTCAAGATATGAAAATCCTACAAATTCACATTAGGTGGTAAATGAGGTTAGAACCAAGGCAATTAAATCAAGAATAAGACTTGGGGTAAAGGGAGAATAGGGAGAAATTAAAATATTGTACCTTGAGAACTCTACCCTTCCCATGTTGAAAAATATTAGGTAGATAATGCACATAAGTAATTTAATAAGATAAAAGGGAGAGAAAAAAAAGAAAATGACCAAACTATTCTACATCAAAATTCGCATGAAATAAAACAAAATGTATTTTTTTTTTTAATCTCGATTCATACTCCTATTCAATATTTACATAATTTGTTAAGAACACATGATGATCCACAACCATATTCCTTAAATTGGATAAAACAAAATGTAAAATTAAGAATAAACTAAACATGCAAATCCAAGTTTTCCATATTTTCTTCTTTACTGAATTCCTACATACATACGAAAGTATCTAGTCATTTTAGTAAAGTAACCAACCACTAAAACCAAAATTTGTAACTACTTATTTGCAACTAAGTAACTAAGTACTTATTTGTAATAAATAAATCGATTGGTTATATTTTAAATTAACTAAAAATGCCACGTCACAAATTTGTCGTTTCAACATTGAGAAAGTCAATAATGCAACGATTTGGCATCTTACGCACACATCTATCGTGTTGGTGGAATTAAAAATAAATGAGAAGAGGACAAAATTTCATGAAAGACAGTTTCAAATGCAAAGGTAAGGAAATATGAAATGTTGAAAATAATAGTGTTTAAATAGCGTTGTATGTTGTAGTTCAATAAATTATTAATTTTAATATTTGATGTTATTAGAAATAATAAATAAAATAATATTGTGATGCTAGGTAAGTATTTGAATATTTGAAGATAATAATGATCCAGACTAAAGGTTTAAGGTATAGAGGTTTAGTTTTAAAAATACAAAAATGAAGATTGAAGGACTGATATTTACTTTATGTATCTAATTTAAATGAAAACGAATATAATTTTAAAATTTATGAATAAATTTAGATGCATTTATATTTTTTTGAGAAATTTGCTTATGAAAATATTTGATTTTTCTTCGAATAAAATATCTGATAAATCTTAAAACAATAATATGATTATATACAAAATTCTTGACTTGATTCTTTTTTATGAGGTAATTAGAAATCTAATTAAAAAGTGTGAGTGGTGTTTCATGCAATGTAAAGTTGGTTAAGTGAATTCATATATAGATATATATATATATATATATTGTGACAATGTGGGTTTTTTATGCCGATAGGCACTTTATTGTGGCATTTTTGGTGTTGACATTGTTGAGATTCTTCGTCCTCAACATCTGGCACGCGAATCTCAATAGTGTCCCCATTACTTCTTCCCACAAGTCATGCAAGTACTACAACAAATAAATGATGTAAAATGGTTGGATGCAGGGGAGGGAGGCCAGTAGTTGTGTGGCCTCCCTACATGGACAAAAAGTGACACTTGGCGAGCTGACTTGGATGTACGACACCTCTCGCCCACATGCCTCCACGTGTCCCTTCATGGAGTGGACCCCACCTTTGTGTTTTGGTGCCGTTTAGAGTTCTTGTTGCCTCAACTACTCTACCTTGTTTCACTCCCCGTTCATTTTTGTTCAGGCCCGAAACTTGCTCATTATGCTCTGCTAGTAGTTGTGTGTGAAGTGTTCGTTTATGTTGAGGTGAACATTTGTTTATCACTTGTTATGGTATCTTGTTTGGTAGCTACGTTGTGTTGTTCAGTTGATGTAGTGCGTTGTTTGGTCGTAGAGGTGGGGTGTGGGCACAGTAAAGGGTTTCGGCTCTTAGGTGGCATCGTGTTGCTAGAGAGTTTTATGTCGCCGTTTGTGGTTCGAAATTGGAGGGACCTTTGTTTGATTTCTCTCACTCGCTTGACCTTGTTTGACCCGGCATTGGACACCATGGTTGACTCACTGTAGCAGGCATTTGGAGCTTGGCGTTGTCGTTCCCTGGTAGGATTCTTCACCCTGCCAGTCATACCTACAACTGTGTTTGTCAACACATCTATTTACTCGATATTCACACCATTCATCTTCTTTGTGTTAATCTATGGCTTTTTCTGCCTTTTGTGGAGTATATGTGGCTTCAATGTGTGGCTTTTGTGGGTTAATTGGTGGCTTATGTGGCTTAGTTTGAAAAAAATTGGTGTTTATGCACTGGTTGGGTTTTTCGGTGGCTTGTTTGCCTTTTGTGAATGTATGGAGTATCTGTGGATTCAATTCATGGCTTAATTGGTGGCTTTTATGGCTTAGTTTGAAAACCAAATTGGGATTTTTGCATTGGTTGGGTTTTTCGGTGGCTTGTTTTCCTTTTGCGAATGTTTGGAGTATTTGTGGATTCAATTCGTGGATTATGTGGCTTAGGTTGAAAAATAAATTGGGTTTTTTGCATTGGTTGGGTTTCACAGTGGCTTGTTTGCCTTCTCTGAATGTATGGAGTATATGTGGCTTCAATTCGTGGCTTATGTGGCTTAATTGGTGGCTTAGGTTGAAAAAAACGTTTGGGGTTTATACACTGGTTGGGTTTCTGGGTGGCTTGAGTGCCTTTTATGAATGTATGGAGTACCTATGGCTTCAATTCGTGGCTTTTGTGGCTTACTTTGGAAAAAAATTGGGGGTTTTTGCACTAGCTGGGTTTTTCAGTCACTTGTTTACCTTCTTTGAATGTATCGAGTATATGTGGCTTCAATTCATGGCTTCTGTGGCTTAGGCTGAAAAAAATGGGGTTTGTGCATTGATTGGGTTTTTCGGTGGCTTGTTTTCCTTCTCTGAATGTATGGAGTATATGTGGCTTCAATTCGTGGCTTTTGTGGCTTAGGTTGAAAAACAAAATGGGTTTTTTGCACTGGTTGGGTTTTTCAATGGCTTTTTTGCCTTCTGTGAATGTATGGGGTATTTGTGGCTTCAATTCATGGCTTATGTGGCTTAGGTTGAAAAGAATATTGGGGTTTATGCATTGGTTGGGTTTTTCGATGGCTTGTTTGCCTTCTGTGAATGTATGGAGTATCTGTGGCTTCAATTCCTTTCTTCTGTGGCTTAGGTTGAAAAAGAAATTAGGGTTTTTGCACTGGTTGGGTTTTTTAGTGGCTTGTTTTCCTTTTGTGAATGTATGGAGTATTGGTGGCTTCAATTTGTGGCTTATGTGGCTTAGGTTGAAAGAAAAATTGGGGGTTATGCACTGGTTGGGTTTTTCGATGTCTTGTTTGCCTTTTGTTAATGTATGGAGTATCCGTGGCTTCAATTTGTGGCTTCTGGTGGATTCTGTAGCTTAGGTTGAAAAAAAATCAAGGTTTTAGTACAATAATATTTAGTTTGTATAACAGCCTTTGCATATTCCAATGAGATGCTCGAGCGAGTCTCTCATAATAATTTGTTTGTATAACATTCTCTGTTTGTATAATAATTTGTTTGTATAACTGTGGCTTCTCCTATTTGAGTTGCTTGGTCCAGTCTCTACATAACAATTTTGTTTGTATAATAGTCTCTATTTGTATAATAATTTGTTTGTATAACTGTGGCTTCTCCAGATTGAGTTTCTCGAGCCTATCTCTGCATAATAACTTGTTTGTATAATAGTCTATGTTTGTATAATAATTTGTTTGTATAATTGTGGCTTCTCAAGATGGTGTTGTAACACATTCTAGTTAGTTGTGTTCTTACCACTTTTCTCCAAACCATTCCTTCTATGTGTCGCACATGCTTAACTAGGAGACATACAAGATTGTGATGTGAGAGGGTTCCTCGTGGTTGGGAGATAATCTACAAAAGTGAGGTCTTGTTCTATAGATTTCTATAGTGGAAAAATAGTCAATTAATTGGACTTTCATGTTGTAGGTGGTTAAATAACTGAAGTCATAATAATTTCTTTGTATCAACATCTCTACATATTCCACTGATTTGGAGACGGTTTCTTTCTGATTACTACTGCTGTGTACATAATCCTAATCCTTAAAACTCTCATCATGGTTTTTTTGTATGCATCATATGGACTGTCTTTTTCTTAGGGGTTTAATTGCTATGAATTCACATTGCTATAATGGCTACCTTCATCTCTCTTTAGAGTTGCAACGAAAGCCTTGAGTATTTCTTATTTGAGACAATTTATTTCTGATTACTGTCGTTGTGTACATAATCCTGAGCCTTGGCACTCTCAGCATGAATTTTTTGTATGCATCTTATGGAATGGCTCTTTCTTAGGGGTTTAATTGTCATGAATTCACATTGCTATCATTGCTACCTTCATATCTCTTTAGAGTTGCGATGAAAACCTTGACTATTTCTTATTGGAGACAGTTTATTTTTTATTACTGCTGTTTTGTACAGAATCCTAAGCCTTGGCACTCTCAGCATGGATTTTTTGTATGCATCTTATGGACCATCTCTTTCTTAGGGGTTTAATTGTTATGAATTCACATTGCATGGCTACCTTCATCTTTCTTTAGAGTTGAAATGAAAACCTCAAGTATTTCTTATTGGAGACAATTTCTTTCTTATTACTGATATGTACAGAATCCTAAGCCTTGGCCCTCTCAACATGGATTTTTTGTATGCATCATATGCATCGTCTCTTTCTTAGGGGTTTAATTGTTATCAATTGACATTTCTATGATGGCTACCTTCATCTCTCTTTAGAGTTGCAACGAAAACCTTGAGTATTTCTTATTTAGTTAGAAAACCAGGGTATTATGTGTATACTTGAGTTACAACATTGTATTCTACAGCTACAACTCTCAAAATTGTAGTTTCTTTTTGGGTTATTGTAGCAATTGTGGCTTCTCCAGATGGGATTGTAACACATTCTAGGTTATTTGGGTTCTTACCACTTTGCTCCAAACCCTACCTTCTATGTGTCGCACATGCTTAACTAGGAGACATACAAGATTGTGATGTGAGACAATTCCTCTTGGTTGGGAAATACAAAAGTGAGGTCTTGTTATATAGATTTCTACAATAGAAATAGTCAAATAATTGTACGTTCATGTTGTAGGTGGTTAATAACTGAATATTATATAATTATGAAACCTTGTGGTGGCCTTCACAAGTAATGTATTTGTGGGAAGTGGTGGCCTTGCTGAGGAAGGTTTCATAAGAGGAATCATAGACTTTGTCATTATTTTAGTACCATAATAATTTGTTTGTCATCATAGTCTCTGCATATTCCACTGAGTTGCTCGAGCCAGTATTAAAATTGACACCTATATTATTTACTTCCATCTAAGTGTCATTCATTCGCTGAACATGATGATAACAAAAAGAAACCCAAATTTCTGTTGTACTTAAATTTGATTGAATTCTCAAGTGGATTAACTTGCAGTGATGAAATTCTTGAAGAATTTTTTGAGGCATTGATAAATGGAATTTAGTTGGAGTGCTTATGTTATGTAAAAACTAAATTATGGGTGGACTTAATAATTATGCTATGTAACAGTTGTAGTACTAATGTAATAGTGGGAGTAATTATCTTATGTAACAATTAGTCAGTTAGTTAGTTTTTGTTACATGTTAGTTAGTTAGTTTTTGTAGCATTATAAATTATGCAAGGGTTTTTGTAATGAGTTAGTTTTTGTAACATTGGAATTTAGTTAGTGAGTTACTTCTTGTAACATGACAGTTAGTTAATTTTGTAACATTATAAATTATAAACCATACTCGAAACATATTGTATATTTAACTAGTATATTAAACCGTATGTTTGTCTTTTGAATTGTATCCAAATACACATTGGAACTTACATTGCAACAGACCAAAAAATGGATGGTAACTTCACTCACATTACAATTTGGTTACAAAAAAAAAGTCATATCACCCCTATGCTTGATGGCCTCCATTTTCTGAATTTCCCAAACTTGTTGAAGTGCCTACTTGAGCCAAGTTTTTTCCATATGTTTGAGTCCAATTTACTCCTTGTAACCATGGAGGTATTGAATAGATGAATTTTCCACTTGTCCTACTAACCCCAACACTAACTGGAGCTGGCCTATAATACATAGGATTTACCCCTGCACTGGTAGGTGTATAGGGGGTGGCTATAACCCCTGACTAATAATGGGGGACTTGGATGTTAATCAGGTCGTAGTACAATGGTGTATGATTTGCAATGTGGTCCAAAGTGTTGGACATTGTAGAGTTCCATAACTGTTTTGGTTTAACACCCTTTTTCCTCCATTCTCCTCTTTTTCATCATCGCTATCAACTCAATAACAACAGTCAATCATAGATTTTGATAAGGTAAAAACTCTTATATGTCTTATTTTTCATATTGGTTAATGTGCCTAATTATTATGTTAAAGATTGCATTAGATGCAGAATTAACATGATTCTGCAACTATTTTACAAATATGCAGCTACCTCCATGGTTTACGAGGTTCTGGTGCACCAATGAAGCAAAGAAGCACATGGGTAGTTGAGGATCAATCCCGTCATGGATCTCCTCCTATTCGCTCGAGCCAATTCATTGAAGGAATCACACAGTGGCACGGTCAAAGGCACAGGTCAAACATGTAGCAGTAGAAGTCTGAATGCATCACGTTTCTCTGATTTTCTTTCTGAATAGAAAATCAACGAGATAACGCTTTTTCTGTTTAGTTTCAAAATTTGAATAAAAATTGATGAACAAACCTATAGGCATAGAAGTCTCAAACTGTTTAGCACGCATTTTATATATAAGTATGTATCCTCTATAAATGATAGGAGGGAAGTAATAGCTAATTTCTGAAGAATTGTGAAACAAACCTTTGTTCTCATATTGAATTAAAGCTACATTTTCTGTGATTTGATGCATATGTGAGGGTAATTTACACCTATTGGATGCAGAGGGCCCCTGCAGATAGTCGAGGTTTTAGTTTATTTCATTTCATCGCTTTATGTTTTTTTCATTTAATCACTTTCTGTTATCGCATTATCCTTGCATTCTAGTTTAGTTTCCTTACTTCATTGTTTTCATCATTTCGTTATAACTCAGTTATTTTGTTTATCATTTCGTTAGTTAGTTTGCACTTACATTTCTTCACAACTATTTAATGGTTTAGTTCTTCAAATGTTTTTTCGCTTAATTACAGTCAATATTTTTATGCTTTTAGAATTAGAACTTGTATCTACTCTGTAGTCAACAATTAGAAGATT
The DNA here is from genome assembly GCA_000404065.3 of Pinus taeda. Classification (NCBI taxonomy): domain Eukaryota; kingdom Viridiplantae; phylum Streptophyta; class Pinopsida; order Pinales; family Pinaceae; genus Pinus; species Pinus taeda. The sequence goes on from APFE030793012.1 coordinate 144,797, forward strand.
ACTTTCATGCTCTTTAGAATCAGAATTTGTATATATTTTATAAACAAGCTTTGAAGGATCGTTAGAATAATTTGAATTTCAATACTCTGTTTTATAGCAGCAAGGTGTTTAGATAGGTTCATAATTTTAGGATGATTAATATAAGATATTTTAGGATGATAATCAATATAGATATAACCTGGTAGATTAATTTAATAGTAGCTTAACTTCCAATTATTAATTTGTAGAAATATAACTCTAATCTAATAGGAATCTATATAACAACGAAAATCCCAAAACAAACATAACCATCATGTTACAAAATAAAGGAAAGGCTTCTAGCATACATATTGCACCTGCACTTCATAAGTTTACCAACTTCGGTTGATAATTTATGCTTGCAATTTAAGAAAATTAAATTGACCAAATATTTTGGCGTTGTTGCCGGGGAAGTGTAAATAGAAGACTTAAAAAAAAATCAAATAAAAACATGATACGCAGAGGGAAAGATACTCTAGAGGTAGGTTTGTAGGTCAAGGAAGAAGTTTAATTCCTACATCTATGGTGTCGATGGAATTAACAATAAAAATAGAAATTTGAGTGTGTAACGAAAACACAAAGTTGACGATAAATAATAAATAAATAAATGAGGGTTATATTTTAAATTAAGTAAAAACAAGTTTCCAACGTGTTTGCCACATCAAAAATTTGTCGTTTCAACATTGAGAAAGTCAATAATACAGCGATTTGGCATCTTACACACCCATCTATGTTGTCAGTGGAATGAAAAATAAATGAGAAAAGGACAAATTTTCATCTAGGGTAGTTTCAAATGCAAAGATAAGGAAATATGAAAGGTTGAAAATAATAGCGTTTAAATAGTGTCGTATGTTCAGTTCAATCAATTTTATTAATATTTTTTTATATTTGATGTTATTAGAAATAATAAATAAAATAATGTTAGTGATGTTAGGTAAGTATTTGAATATTTTAAGATAAAAATGATAAAGATCTAAGGTTTAGATGTTCAGTTTTAAAAATACAAAAACGAAAGTTGAAGGACTGATATTTATATTATATATCTAAATTAAATGAAAAATATATTTGCAATTTTCTAAACTTTTCACAGTTTTATATTTTTTTAAATTTGCATATGAAAGGATCATTTTTGTTTGTTTTTGTTTTTTTTCCAGATAGATACTTGATCATATTAACCATATGATTATATACAAAAGTTTTGACTCGACTCTTGGTTTGTCAATTCATCTTAATTTTTATAAAATATATATTATTATATATATATATATATATATTATATATATTTATTAATATATAATATATATATATATATATATCGTGGGATTTTATTGTGGGGTTTTTGGTGTGTTGGGCAATTTATTGGGCTTAAATTGCTGCATTAAATTATCGACCAGGGAAACTCGTAAGCTTGTGATGATGCCAACAATATATATGCAGGAGTAGGCCACTAACTCTACGTCTAGTGAAATTATTTACGGTTCAATATAATACGCAAGGGAAGAGGCTCCTAACTAAGGAGATCCTGGTTGTCCTTCCCTACAGTATCATAGAGAAACCATAAAACTAGAAACTTGAAATGCAAACAAGAGAATGAACTTTAATTATTGTTCAGATTCAAAGAGAGAAAGACTAACTTAGTCTCTTGATTGTCCTCTCATGTACTAACCCAAACTAAACTAAGATTCATCCATAAGCGTAAACTAAATGAAATAACTTTGAAACATAAAAGAAAAAAGATGAATTCCAATTATCATACAAATCAAATAGAGAGAGAGAGCCTAACTTAGACTCTTGGTTGTCCTCTCATATGTTGATAAGACTCTAATTTAAAACTCATTCATCAATCAAATCCTCAAACCTCAAACATCTAAGCAATTAGATGAAATAAGATCTAATATGAAATAACATGTTCCTTTGCTCCTTCTAGAGTGAGCTCAATTCTCCTAAGAACAAAGTGACAAGCCATTCCATATACTACATTAAGGTAACTTCTATCTAAAACTACATAATGAAAATATATGTAAAACTTATCTCTAAAACTACATAATAGAAATATATGTAAAACAAAGCTTTATTCTATTCCATCATAAGTTGGATACAATGCTCTAAGAGTCCTCCTTTTGGAATGGAGGAGGTACTCCTATTTATACAAAAACTATGATAACAACCTCATAAATGTAGACCCACTATTCTCTCTTTTGACCCACATATTTCTCAACCAATGGTGACACCTAACCCTATCCTCCATGATCTCCTCCATGAGGTCCATGATCTTCTCCATGAGGTTCATGATCTTCTCAAATTCGAATTTGAGCATAGAGTGCCACATAAGGATGCCTTGGAAGCTTCCTTTGTACCTACACATGTCAACAAACTCATTCTAATTGTTAGGTATAAGTATAAGCATATTATATGCTAAGTTTTAACCATAAATCCACTTAAAAATGTTAAGAATTAATAAACTTTGTAAAAACATAGTTATGACCCAATAATGAGGTAAATGTAATGATGTGGAGGTGGAATGGAGGTGACATGAAGGTAGAATGTGAAGATATTGGTGAATAATGGAGTGAAAATAAGGACTATTTTGAGGCCCAACATGGTGGTGACACTATTGAGATCTTTCATCTTCAACAACTAGTGTTTGAATCTCAATAGTGTCCCCCATTAATTCTTCCCACAAGTCATACAAGTGCTACAACAGATAGATGATGTTATGAGGCTAGATATAGGGTAGGGAGGCCAATAGTTGCATGGCCTCCCTACATAGACCAAAAATGACACTTGGTGAGCTGACTTGGATGTATGACGCATGTCGTTCACATGCCTCCATATGTCCCCTTCGTGGAGTGGACCCCACCTTCATGTTTTGGCACCATTTAGGGTTCTTGTCGCCTCGACTACTCGACCTTGTTTCACTTCCTGTTCATTTCTGTTCAAGCTTGAAACTTTCTTGTTCTGTTGCGCTAGTAGTTGCGTGTGAGGTGTTCATTTATGGTGAGGTGAACCTCCATTTATTGCTTGTTATTACATCTTGTTCAGCTACTGTGGTATATTGTTCGGGCACAGAGGTGGGCTGTGGGTGCAGTAAAGGGTTTCGAATCTTTGGTGGCATCGCGTTGCTGCAAGGTTGTATGTCATCAACCATGGTTTAGAACTCAAGTGACCTTTCTTCGATTTCTCTCACTTGCTTGAATCTGTTTGACCCAACACCAGACACCATGGTTGGCTCGCTGCAGCAGGCGTTTGGAGCTTGGCGTCGTCGTTACCTGGTAGGATTCTTCATCTTGCTAGCTATACCTTCAACTGTATTTGTCAACACATCTATTTGCTTGGTATTCACACCATTCATCTTCATTGTGTTAATCTCTCACTTTTTGTGCCTTCTATCGAGTATCTGTGGCTTCAATTCATGGATTCTGTGGCTTAATTGGTGGCTTTTGTGGTTTATTTTGGAAAAAAATGGTGCTTATGCACTAGTTGGGTTTTTCGGTGGCTTTTTTTCCTTTTGTGAACATATTGAGTTTCTGTGGCTTCAATTCGTGGCTTTTGTGGCTCAATTGGTGGCTTATGTGGCTTACGATTAAAAACAATTGGGGTTTTTGCACTAGTTGGGTTTTTCGGTGGCTTGTTTATCTTCTGTAAATATATAGATTATCTGTGGCTTCAATTTGTAGCTTTTGTGGCTTAGGTTGAAAAACTAAATTGGGGTTTTTACACTAGTCAGGCTTTTCGGTGGCTTATTTGCCTTCTGTGAATGTATGGAGTATGTGTGGCTTCAATTCGTGGCTTCTATGGCTTAGGTTGGAAGCAAATTTGGGGTTTATGCACTGGTTGGGTTTTTTGGTGGCTTGTTTTCCTTTTGTGGATGTATGGAGTATCTGTGGCTTCAATTCATGGCTTTTGTGGCTTAGGTTGAAATAAAAATTTGGGCTTTTACATTGGTTTGGTTTGCTGGTGGTTTGTTTACCTTCTGCAAATGTTTGGACTATCTGTGGCTTAAATTCGTGGCTTCTGTGGCTTAATTGGTGGCTTCTGTGGCTTAGCAATGATTATTTTGTAGAGATTAATGTTCACTAGAGATTCCCACATCAAAATCATCTATTTCTCTAAATCCCCAAAAAGTCTTAGACCATCATTCCAAGGTATTTGAGACTTCTAAAGGCCTCCCACCTATTCGTGATCATGATCATGCTATTCATTTGATTCCAGGAAGTGTTACTCCAAACATCAGGCCTTAGAGATATCCCTATTCCCAAAAGTTAATTGAGCATATGGCTGCAGAAATGCTAGAGGCTAGTATAATTCAACCCTGTCAAAGTTCTTTCTCTACTCCAGTAGTATTGGTGCACAAGAAGGATGGATCATGGCACGTGTCCATATTATAGGAAGCTCAACAAGCTCACTATTAAAGATAAATTTCCCATACCTGTCAATGATGAATTATTGGATGAATTACATGGAGCAATTTACTTCAGCAAGTTGGACCTTCATTCAGGATATCATCAAATTAGAATGAAGACTGAAGACATTCTGAAAACAACATTTACAACTCATGAGGGTCATTATGAATTTATGGTCATGCCTTTTGGCCTTACCAATGCACCTTCTACATTTCAAGGTTTGATGAATTCCATTTTCAAACCCTTCCTTAGAAACTTTGTGTTAGTCTTTTTTGATGATATACTAATCTACAGCAAGTCTTAGAAGGATCGTGTTCAACATGTTGATAGAGTGCTCAAACTATTGGAGGAGAAACAATTATATGCAGAAACATCCAAATGTTTATTTGGAGTACAAGAGGTGGAATATTTGGGTCATATTGTACCTCATGAAGATGTTAGGGTAGACCCTAGAAAAATTAAAGCCATTAAGGAATGGAAAATCCCCACACCCATAAAGAATTTGTGAGGATTTCCCAGGTTGACAAGGTATTATTACAAGTTTGTTAAGAATTATGGGAGAAAGCAGCACCTCTAACAACATTACTAAAGAAAGATGCATTTTCTTGGACTCCAGAAGAAACAAAATCCTTTGAACATCTTAAAGAGGAAATGTGCCAAGCACCTGTCTTAGCTATGCCAGACTTCACAAAAACCTTTCTTGTGGAATGTGATGCCTCGGGAAATGGAATTGGTGTTGTTTTAATGCAAGAAGAAAGATCCATTGCTTTCGAAATTCATCCAATCAAAGGAAAGTATTTACACAATGCTATTTATGAGAAGGAAATGTTGGCAATACTACATGCACTTTAGAAATGGTGACTTTACCTAATGGGAAGACACTTCAAGGTAAAAAAAGATCATGATAGTTTTAAATACTTTTTAGAACAAATATTATCTTCAGAAGAGTAGAAAAAATGGGTCACAAAGATGTTGGGTTATGAATTTGAAATCATCTACAAAAAAGGAAGAAAAATGTTGTTGCAGATGCACTCTGAAGAAAGGATAAGGATGTGGAAGCATTACTTTGCGCCATTTCTATTATCCAACCAGATTGGATAAACAAAGCAAGAGATGAATGGAAGAATGACGAAGAAGTGTGGGCACTCATTCACAAGTTACAACAAGACCACAGTCCATCTGATACATTTAGCAGGAAAAATGATTCATTATGGTACAAAGATCGCTTATACCTCTATAAGAATCCCCAACTCAAACAAAATATTATTATGGAATTACACATCTCTCCCTTAGGAGGGCACTCATGATTTTTAACAACTTACCATAGGGTTAAGAAGGAATTTTTTTGGGATGGCCTTAAATCTTATATTCAAAATTTGGTGGTGGAATTTTTGGTTTGCTAACAAAATAAAGTGGAAACAATTAAGACCACAAGTCTATTACAACCTTTATCCATTCCAAGTCAACATTGGGAGCGGGTTTCAATGGATTTTATCACAGGTTTACCCAAGTCCAAAGGAAAGAGTGTCATCATGGTGGTAGTTGATAGACTTACCAGGTATGCAAACTTTTGTGCATTATCTCATCCGTTTAAAGCCAGTACAGTTGCTCCTACATTTATGGAAATAATTAAAAAGCTACATGGAAACCCAAAGATTATTGTAAGTGATAGAGATCCCATTTTCACTGGAAATTTTTGGACAAAATTATTTTCTTGTCTAGGTACTCAGTTAGCTCATAGCTCA
>APFE030793012.1:151155-169923 GCA_000404065.3 Pinus taeda
TTTTTGGACAAAATTATTTTCTTGTCTAGGTACTCAGTTAGCTCATAGCTCATCTTATCATCCTCAATCTGATGGGAAAACTGAGATAGTGAACAAATGTTTGGAAGGATATATTTGTTGCTTTTTATCTAGTAAACAGACACAATGGGTCAAATGGTTGCCTTTGGCTGAATGGTGGTATAACACTTCCTTCCATACTACAAAAAAAATGACCCCATTTATGGAATTTTATGGATATCATCCACCATCCATCACATCATATTTAAGAGAAAATTCTAAGGTTCAAGCAGTGGAAGATCACATTGAGCATCAACAACAAGTTATCCAACTCTTAAAGGATAACCTCACTTTGGCACAGAATATAATGAAACAACATGCAGATCAAAATCGCAGCGAAAGAAGTTTTGATGTACATGACTGGGTATTTCTACGGCTACAACCATACAAACAAATTTCCTTGTTGGGAATGGGTCCCCTGGGGTCAATTTTGGGGTTAAAAGCCCAAGTTTTGGGGCCGAAAGCTCGAATTGTTTTATAAGGGAATGTAAGTATCCACATTTTTTGGTCGCAGAGCATGAAGATATCAAGAGTCAAAAAGGGTTTCTGCCCTTAGTTTAGATAGGTTGCGTCGGCTTGATGGGATCCACCCTTGGTCTGCGGACCATCGAATTATATAAAAAGAAGTGTTAGAAGAGTTTTTATTAGGCAAGTCATAGTTGGAGTCATTGATGAGTCTGTGAAGAGCTAAGAGAGAGAGTCTTAGCGTAGGAAAGAGGCTCTGCAGCTGAGTGCGCAGAGGCCTAGGGTAGAAGTCCACAGCTGAGTGCGTAGACCCTTGCAGCTGTGTGCGCAGGGAAGTTAGAGCTTGTACTAGAAATCTGAGTCATCAATAAAGAGAAGTATTCTGAAATCACTCTATATTTTACTTTTGTTCAATTGCATGTGATTATGTTATGTTAAGAACTGGTTTTTTGTTTTATTACTAATTTGATGTGCGAATCTATATGTTTTCCTTTGTTATATGAACACAAGTAGAGATATATGTTTACGTAAAGATAATATTAATTGCATGGTAGAGTTGGTAAACACTTAAGATAATTCGGGAAACTATACAACAAAGTAGTTATAGAGGTGCATAAGTGCCCAAATTTCTTATTAGGGTTACGCAAAGGACAATCACAGACCTTCACGGAGGTTCTTAAAGACTAATAAAGGAGTACATCGATAAGCCCTAAATTCTTATCGATCTACGTGAAGGCAGAGTTAAAGTGTAAAACCGACATCACAACCATCTCAGGGTGCAGAAACGTGGTTCCTGCATCCCCCATATTCCTTCGGGTGAGACTTCAGTCCACGCTCCACGGGTTGATGCCAAAAGGGCCAGTAGTGTAGGGATTTGCTTGGTTGACTAACGTTGAACCTGTGTCAGGGCCCATCAAGCCAACAAATGGTTCAGTTTATAGAACCGAGATCTACATAATGAGATGTGTGATTTCACATCATTGGAATCCAACTAAGAAGGAGATTGAAGATTGGTTGGATAGAAAGATCCACGAATTCACAGCGCAAGAAAACGGGGAGCTGTGATTGACGAAAGAATAGTGGTTGGATAGATATATGTACATAGAGATACACGAAATCTTATTTTGTTCCTTCCCGGTTGAATTATATGAGTGGATCGCGAAGTTGGCAGACAACCAAGGGAGGTGGAGGCTTGATGGTTCGATTGTCTGGACCCCAGAGTTAGTGTGAAAATTGGAAGCACATGAAGATAAGATCATGCGTGTTGTTGATCATTGGCTCGACCTTATCATAGGAGGATTTGTGACAGAGTTCGCGGCTGATACTTCCATCAGTTACAACAAAGCAGAGCGCCGCTTCTTCAAGGGGCCGTGAGGTAAGTATTTGAAATCATTAAATACTTGGATTTAGATGCCCTTATGTAAAAAGCAGGTCATATAGTTACCTTGATTTTTGGGGCTACGCGAAGTGGAAGGACTTTCAGGGATAGAGGAAGAAAAGGTCCTTAACATAGCACATTGATTGAGCCTCCTCTGAATGATGACGAAGGAGCAGCACACGCTTCTCCGTTGATTTCTATTTAGTTTATAAGACAAGGTTTCCCACGAATACCTACGCTGCCTCCATCCTCATCTCATTCATCCACACCGCCTCCATCCTCACCCCCACCGCTTACCCCCTCACCCACACTACCGCCACCTCCACCACCATATAACATGTTGAACTCCGTAAAGCTACCTGTGTTCAAGGGTGTAGGAAATGAAGATCCGGACCAGTTTTTGTTTGTTGCGAAGGCTATATGGGAAGCTCAGGGTATCAGGGATGATCAAATGAAGAAAGAAAGTTGGTTATTACTTTGCAGGACCACACACTAACGTGGTTCATTAAGTACATTACTAATAACCAACATCCGCATTAGCAGATATCCAGACTGCGCTAAATAAGGAATTCAATAAACCTAAGCCTCAAGCACAATCCATTGTGGGATTCAAGGAGATCATGATGAATCCTTGAGAGACATATTGGGATTTGGATCAAAGATTGAAGTGTACAATCCGTGAAGCCAACGTGAATCTGACTGACGGGTAGCACCACGAATGGTTTGTGGCCTCCCTCCTGCCTCACCTAAGGGTTGCGCTATCACAACATAAGATCGAGACCCAGGTGGAAGCTCTAGAAATCGCGATGAGATTGCATGAGACACCAATGCAGGATGCTAATATGGGGGTTCAACAGATTTAAGTGCAGTTGTAGAACCTTTGCCTCGAAATGCGAAGTCTAAAGAAAGACAGAAGAATGTGGTCAGAGGCGCGCGAAGAATTCTAGTGCCTGAAATGCAAAGGTCAAGGGCATGACAAGGATCATTGTCCAGTATTTGTGAATTATGTTGCCCTATGTCATCAAGGCGATTACCGATGGTGAAGCAGTTTAGTTGGTAAAATTGAATGGAGAACCATTCCCAGGACGAGTGAATGGCAAGCGATTGAAGCCATACACCAGTGATCCGGCTAGATGACTACATGATCGCATCATAGTCTTAGTGCTCTAGGCAGCTGAAAGGAGGCGCGGGACTATAAAATACATTTCCCGGGTTGGGTAGCTGCGTGATTGGGGAACTACACGGAATGAAGAAATGTCACAGTGTTACCAGAAACACGCAGGGAGTTGCGCTATCAAGGAAGGGACCGCGCAGGGCTGCTAGAAGTGACCATTATGGTCACTGTTCATGACTTGCCAGTGGGAAAATGACCAAATGGAGTGGGGGGGGTGGCATTTAAGTCAGAATTTAAGGGCAAGATTTATGAAAATATGTTTTTCAATCTGACATTTATGAATGAATGTTGGGGGGGAACGGTCGGATTTGAATTTGAAAATGCCTATAAATTACAAGTGGCTACCCACCAAAAAACACTTGCCATTTTGAGAATTGAGGTATTAAGCTCTCAGACGCATATGAAACCTGAGATATTTAAAGCTCTGATAGTGAGTTCAACGTTTGAGAAATTGCCAATGAGACGTAGGAGTTGTTGTCTATCATTATATCGGCGCCCGCAGAAACCGTGAGTGCATGAGAAGCAATGGAAACTGAAGGGACTACCTTGAAGGTAGTAATGGGAGCTAAGAGATCTACCCCGGAGGTTGAAAGCATCAAAGTACCAGAAGAAGTGCCTAAATCACTAAGGACAAGGCCAATGAAGAGCATGTCACCGTGAAGCAGATGGGAGGACATGCGGAAGAAGAGGAGCGCATCTCTAACAGGAGTCAGAAGTGTCCTTCCCTGGAGACAGAGGAGGAGGACCAACAGTTGGAACAGGGAGGGGCAGACCCAGAGACTACTTCGTTTCGCATTAAGAGGAATAGAGATCTAGAGAAGGTAGGGTCACGAAAGAAGTCTAAGGCCAGCAAGAGTTCCCTCGATCTGATTACCTTAATAGAAGGTGATTTGAATGATATCGATGATACAGTAAGGGATTCCACCACGAAACTATTGTAACAGTTTGAGCTACAACAGAAGAAAGCCTTGGGTGCCATTCAGATGTGTCTGTGCAAGCTACAAATCCAAGTGTCGTAGGTACAAACCAGCGTGGGATGAAGCAGCGTGGTGTCAACTAGTTTGGTGCCCGGCACATCGGAAGTAGCAGGGATGGTGCGCACACTGGATACCTGGGCAATAGTGATTCTAGAGGGAGAACTAACCACAGAGGCTGAAGCTGAAGAGCCCGCTGTGAACGCCCTTAAAGAAGTTGGGCTCAATTTGGCCGTGCTTCCTAGTGAGGCGCTTAACATTTTGCAGGATGGCGTGATCACAGAACTTCGGGCCAACAAATAACGCGCGTTACAAGTAATCAGTGAGCAGAAAGTCAACAACGCTCAGATGACTGTACAAAGAGATTCTGCTATTGATCTTGTGAAAGCCATCACAAAACAATTAGCGCACGACCAAGGTAGTGTCTGAGGCATGCATGTCTGTCCCAGAGTTGGACATTCCCGATGATGAGCTAGTAGATGTGCGGCTTCAAAAGCTCGTTATTAGCGTGTGTGACGCAAGAACAGAGTTGGCAAAGGTTCAGTTTGACCTGAACCTCAAGATTGTAGAGCTACAGTTGAAGGCAGAGCCTTCAACTCTACCAGAAGTTAGAGAACAACACGAGGCAACTGTGAAAGACGTCATGGCAGCAGTGGATAGCGCAGTAAAGGATTGCAATGCGCTCTTCGAGCAGTTGCTCGAAGTAGTCACCAGCCTGCAAGAGGACCCCAATGTACATAGGTTGGAAATGAAGAGGCGGGAGAAACCGTAGCGATATGACAAAGTTAAAGTGACGGTGTGCACCGTCGCCATCACACAAAGGTTAGCAAAGTTGCAGGAGGCAAAGGCGCTAAAAGAGCAGGTGGACATAGCTCAGCACAAGCAATCAGTGATAAAGGCTCACTTGAAGCCTTGGCTAGATGAGGCATACATGATCACAACCATTATTGAAGGCAAGCTGGCTAGTCTGCAAGCGACTCAGCAAAAGATACAGTCAGATAGTTTAGGGCCAGTGATGGAGCAGCTGGTCGAGGAGATGAAGCAGGTGGTAACGCAGTGCACTGCCAAAGTTGCAGTAGTCCAAGTGGAGCTATGAGGTCTTCGCGAGAAGATCTCTGCGCTAGCCAAGTGACTCAAGGGCGAGTCACCATGTTTGTGTTGGGGGCTTGTTGGGAACAAGTACTCTGGGCTCAATTTTGGGGTTAAAAGCCCAAGTTTTGGTGCAGAAAGCCCGAATTGTTTATAAGGGAATGTAAAGTCTCTGCATTTTGTGGTCGCGGAGTGCAAAGATATCAAGAGTCAAAAATGGTTTCCGCCCTTAGTTTAGATAGGTTGTGTCGGCTTGATGGGGTCCACCCTTGGTCCGCGGACCATGTGATTGTATATAAAGAAGTGTTAGAAGAGTTTTTAGTAAGCAAGTCATAGTTGGAGTCATTGATGAGTCTGTGAAGAGCTAAGAGAGAGGGTCTTAGAGTAGGAAAGAGGCTCTGCAGCTGAGTGCATAAAGGCCTAGGGTAGAAGTCCGCATTTAAGTGCGTGGAACCCTGCAACTGTGTGCACAGGGTAGTTAGAGTCTATACTGGAAATCTGAGTCATCAATAAAGAAAAGTATTATGAAATCACTCTGTATTTTACTTTTTCCAATTGCATGTGATTATGTTATGTTAAGCATTGGGTTTTTGTTTTATTACTAATTTGATGCATGAATCTATATGTTTTCCTTTGTTATATGAATGCAAGTAGAGATATATGTTTATGCAAAGATAATTTTAATTGCATGGTAGAGTTGGAAAACACTTAAGATAATTTGGGAAACTATACAACAAAGTAGTTATAGAGGTGCATAACTGCTTGAATTGCTTGTTAGAGTTACGCAAAGGACGATCGCAGACCTTCGTGGAGGTTCTGAAAGACTAATATATAAGTACATAGATAAGCCCTAAAGGCTTATTGATCTGCGCGAAGGGAGAGCTAAAGTGTAAAACTGACATCACAACCATCTCAAGGTGAAAAAATTTGGTTCCTGCATCCCCCCATATTGCTTCGTGTGAGACTTCAGTTCACGCTCTGCGGGCTAATGCCAAAAGGGCCAGTAGTGTAGGGATTTGCTTGGCTGACTAACGTTGAACTTGGGTCAGGGTCCATCAAGCCAACAATCCCTCAAGAAAGCTAAGAAGGATAATAAATTATCACCAAAGTATTATGGTCTGTACAAGGTGTTGCAAACGATTCGTACTATGGCATAGAAATTGGAGCTTCTTACAGCTTCCTGAGTGCACCCAGTTTTCCATGTTTCATGATTAAAGAAGGTTATAGGTGATAAGCTCCCAGTTCAAACAATATTTCCAGAACTTGGCGAGGAAGGAAAAATCATATTGGAACCTAAAAAAGTCACAGAAACAAGAACTCGACAACTATGAAATCGATCAATTTCAGAGTATCTCATAAAGTGGAAGAAATTATCCATTTAAGATTCCACATGGGAGGATGAGAATTTTATACAGAATCGTCCAGAACTACTCAAACATTGAGGACACCACTTTTCTGAAGGAGAGGGGTATGTTAGGTCCCTATAATAATAGTGTATTCCCTTATTATTATTGTCAGTGTATCCCATTATTGTTATTGTTGTGCCCATATTGTACCCATATTGTTATTATTGTGCCCCATAGAAGCCCACTATTGTTATTATTGTGCCCTTACATTATTATTGTTATGTCGGATTTGACTATATTGTGACCCCTTAGACTCCTCTATATAGAAAAGGAGGTCTTGTCATTTGTATCATCAAATAATTTTTCATTTTTGTAATGTAAATGAGCTTTCCCCCTCGTTGATCTATCTTTTCTTCTATTTTCTGAGCTAGTTGCATAACACTCCCACAATTTAAAATTAAAATAAATTTTAACTTATTAAAACCCAACATACATTTATCTTAACTCTAGATCTACCAAGGGATGAGAGGGATCAAATCTCTCATGACACAAACCTCTTTTTGAATGCAAAAGTTAAGGAAATGTTTGCACCTCAAAAGATCTGATTCATCTTGGCTCTTGGTAGATCTACATTTAAAGGCTAACAAAATGTTTTAATTATAATTTCATTTTTTATTTTCTCTTTTTCTATAGTATATACATAGTTCATATTGAAATATTTTATTTATTACTAACAAGAAATCCTTTATATAATGTTAATATAAAATTATGTTATTTAATATGGATATTGAAACATTTTATTCATGGCTATTAGTAAAATATTTTTTGTTATTGATATACATTTGTTTTAATATTACATGTCAATTGATCACAAAATGAATTACACATCCAGTGATATAGTAATATTATTTTTACATGTGATCTTATTATTACATGTCATTTGTGAACTCGATATTAAGTAGTGAAGGCATTACATATCTCCTTAATATTAAAAACTATTTTTCCATTTTTTTTAATTTTTAATTGCTTTATCTCTATGTCAAGGTGATGTAAAATTAAAATGAAAATTGAAGTATTTTATTTATAGCCAATATTTTTTTTGTTATTGCTATTTTTTAATTTGTTAATGTAATTATTTTATTATTTTTAAATGTATGTTACGTGGCAACATCTTCCTCATGCTGGGTTCTAGAGCGCCAATGGAGCCAACGAGAATAATATAAATATTTTTGAACATAAGAAAAGTATATGCTAACATTGTTATTTCAATTATTTGATTTTTATTAAATAAATTTTAATTAAAAAATAAATAGAAACAAAATTAAAAATGAAAATAATTTAATATTATATTATATACATTTCATTTTTGGGGAATGTTTTTTTATAATAAAACCATTTAAAAAAAACAAATTACTAAATATCAATGAAATATATATATATATTAACAAATTAGATATTAATCATTAAAAAAAATCTATTGAGAGATATAAAGTTATGAGGGAAATCTCATTGTACCAAATTTCACCATAGAGCCAACCTTTTCTTGCACTCATCATCCGGTTTATCCCTTTCCATAATTTCATCTTTTTGCATAAGGAACAATGTTACAACTTTGAATTTTGTGTTTATCTTAATGCTTTTTAAATTTTCTAATAACATGGAACAACCAAACACTTTTATTTTTTGGAGTGTTTTGAGATAGAAATAATTTTATGGCAATAACTTAATGTTCACGTTCCACGATAGTGAAGATTTTAAGTGGACACTATATCCTAATTTGTCAATATTATTGGTAACTCTTCTAATTCATTTAACTCAGTAAATGAAAATATCTCTAATGAAGGAAATTCCCCCTTCTAACCAAACTCTGTAGGAAACTTCTTTAATTTAAAACAACCATGAAGATGTAATTCCATTAAACTCTTCATTTTATGCAAATTTTGAAGATCTTCTAACTTGAGACACCATCATAAAAGAAGACAAGTCAAATTTTGAAGTTCACAAAACCAACCATCTATTTTAACCATCTCGGGGAAAATTAACATGATTCCTTTTAACTTTGACATTTTCATCATGTCACCAGGTAGACTTATCATCATGTCATCTCTCAAGTGGATTGTCTCCATTTAAAGCATACTTCACAGTGTTCCCTCTCTAATTTTTTTTGCCTTGTTCCATAAACGTAATTTTTCAGTTGCCTTAGAGACCACAAATCATTCATGAAAGCAACTTTATTTTTCTCATGTTCTCTCAATGCATTCTTAGATTCCCAAGTGTCCAAGTATTGAAAAGAGGTAAGGCATGAATTACTACGAGGAAGGCATTGCAAATCGCCACAATAAATAAGGTGTAGATGCCTTAGGGATGTTAGCTTATGAATGCCAAACAGTAATTTTGATTTTGGACCAAGAAAGATCCAAGACTTAGAGACTTACTAGATTTGTAAGAGCTGCAAGCAACCTTAATGAGGGCATTCCAACATATCTTTGAGGGATTCATAAACCATTTTGAATGGGGGCATGCATGACCTTTCATGCAAAATGAAGCACTCGAAAACACCACAAGAAATGATTTATGTCGAGATTTAGAAAAGACAAAATTAAGAGTTTTGGGGGTCCACAGATGGTCAAACTACAGAGGCATGGTTAGAAAACATGGTTGTGTTTTACCCTGAGTGATTACACCTCAAACCTAAAGACCAAAATGGGTATATTTCATCTAAAGGGAAACACATTGATTTGGTGGAAGACATTATTACCCCAATTAGGGATGGATATCTCAGAAGTAACTTGGGAATTATTTGAAGAAAGTTTAGATAATGCTACCTATCATAGGAGTTCCTTGAGAGATAATTGAATGAATTCAATGCACTAAAGCAGGAGAGTTTCTCAGTACTGGAGTATGAGGATCGTTTCATGGAACTACTTCACTATGCCCCCCACTTAAACACATAAAGGCTCAAAGTGAACAAATCTATGTATGGACTAAATTTTAACATTCTAGCCAAGGTTATGATCTTAATGCCTCGCACCTTTCACAAGGTAGTTTAGTGGGTGATCTTCGCAGAGGAGGAGAGCATGAAAAACAAACCTAGTGGGTTAACAAAGTCCATAGGATCATAAGTGTCCAGTGGAAACAATATGGAACACAAAAATTTTCAAAGGGGGTTAGTGTTCAATCACCAAAAGAAGTCAACAGGGAATCAGAGAACACCATATATGCATCCATCTGAACGGCCACACTGGGTACCTCAATAGCCTCATTAACCACAACATCACCATCCCATGCAACAACACCAAGCCATGCCACATTCACACAGATCCAAACAGTTTGGCTCTTACCAACAGAGTTCGAGGCCAACTCCTGATTCAGTCAGTAGTAGGAGTCAAGCTCCTAAGAGAGGGATTTACCTCAAAATATAGGTAATACCAACTCAACTTAGAAAGCATCTATGGTGGGGGATATGAGGAAGGATCATGACATCCATGTAGTAGTGAGAAATAACCAAGTTGAACACCAATCCACAGTATTAGAAACATTAGTTAATATTGATGGTATGAGTTTTGTCATTTTAATAGATCCATGAGATACTGATTCTTTTATTTCTCTAAATTCATTATCAAATATTAAACTTGAAGAAATTGCACAACATGATTTTAAACATGTATAAATGGCATGTGGTATGAAAAGAAATGCATGGAGGATGGTAAGGGATTGTGAGGCGGATATGAGAATATAAGACCAATGTATCCTTGTACTCTAAGACATTAGGAGTTTATGATGTAGTCATAGGAATGGATTGGTTAGAATTACATAACGTAGTTCTAGACTGCAAGGACAAGATATTGCATTTCAAAGAGGATGACAACCAAATAAAAACATTAAGGGGAAAAAACTTAGGGGTATCTGTAAGGTTCATCTCCTCAACACAATTGATGAAATGTCGAAGAAAGGGATGTCAAATGTTAACAACAGTAGCTCTCAATGATAAGGGTGATTTTGAAAACATCGATAAACATCTAATTATTGTTGAATTTAAGGATATGTTTCCTGAAGAACTACCTAGGATACCCCCAAAAAGGGAAATTGATTTCACCATCCACCTTAAACTAGGCACTCGGCCTATTGCAAAGGCACCTTATCGTATGTCAACTCTAGAGCTAATGAAACTGCAAATCCAATTAAAGGAATTATTGGACTTGGGGTTCATACCACCCAACATATCTCCATGGGGATCCCCTATGATTTTTATTAAGAAGAAGGATGGGTCTTAGCGATTTGATGAAGTTTTTGAGAAAATCGGGCTTGGCAGCTCTATGCACCGCGCCTCAAGTCCAACGCGCCGCGCCTTCTCTATGCACCGTGCCAGTGTATTTTTGCACTGGAAATCGCATCCCAATGCGCCCCGCCAGTTATGTGCATTGCACCACCTGCCCAGTGTGCCGCACCACCTGCCGAGTGCGCCGTGCCACCTGCCCAGTGCGTAGCACTTTTTGCAGGAGACTTTTGGAGGCCTTCCCGGTGTCCAAATTAGGCGCGGGATAGCTCATTGGAAGTAGGGAGGGATGTTAGGAAGCAGGGGAAAGTGGAATTTCAAATATTGAGTGAGGGGAAGAGGTCCACAAAGGCCAAACACAGGCCCAACCTAGAAAATTATCAAGTTGTAGCAAGAAACTAGGGTTTGTGGAAAAATGAGGAATTTGGGGGATCTCAGTGATGGGAAGTGTTTAATAAGGTACATTAAGGATAGGGGAAGGTGTATGAACATCAGGATGCAAGTTTTGCTGTTGATTTGACAATCCAAGAGAAATTACCTTCGCAACCCTAGGAGAGGGAAATGGACCTTACCTAGGCACAACTAAAGCATGAACAAGGTGTAAAATGACCCATTGGAACTTGACATGATGATGAAAACCCTCTGAATGATGGTACACTCAACTTAATGGTGACATGGACCGACATTTGGACAACTTTGACAGGAGTAAAAGCAAACCCTAGACCTAATGCCTAGTGACCAAATTTTACTTGAAGACTCACCGAAATGACAAAATTTTACCTTGACACCTTAAAATCACTTTGTAAGAGCATGTTTGATCACTGGAGGAAGGCTGCAAAGACTGACACTAACATTGGCTCCAATGGGGATGGTAGCTCCTTAGAGGTGCCAAGAACTACAAATCTTTGGAAAGTAGATAGCGCCTTCATCCATTGGGCTATGGAGTCAATAACTTCGACAAAATGAAACCAAATTCTTGACTCAAAATTGGACTCAATTACATGACTGAAAATTGGCTCATAACTGACTTAACACTTAAACACAACCAACAAACTGGAAATGATGCTCAAATTAGAGCTTATTCATCAAAACCTACTCTAACAGTTTCACTCATCACTTGATCAAGTGAAATGAAACAACCAATGCAACCAAGTATTCTGGCTGCTGTTTGAATTCTCCGCAAGTGCTTGCTTATGAACAACAAGAGAGAACTACTGAAAGGAAACTCCCATGAAAACTTGTGAACAAATCCGTTGAATACTATGGATTCTCTATCCACCTCCAAAAACACTGCATAAGGATCTCGAAATTCATGCACATTGGGACTTATCTCATCCAATGGAGTACTTCTCTTCTCTTCATACTATGAATGCAAACTTTGATTTGAGCTTTTTGACGAGACTCCTACTAAAAATGACAAAGAAACCGATTGCTGGATCAAGTTTGTATCAATACTTTTGTCAAGCTCACAGATAGGAGAAGGACTTTGACTATAGACATCATCCAAAACATCAACTATTGGATCGTGAAAAACTTGAAAAGAGTGTTGCAACCCATTTTCTATTGGCTCTGATGAGATTACATGATTTTTTATAAGCTACTCATTTGAAGATATACTATGCAATTTTCCATTCAAAAAATGAAATGATTCAAAACAAAATGGTATGGAATCATCTTGTATCATTCGACCATATGTGCCTGCTTCCAAGTCTTCATTTGCAACTTGACAATCAATGGCATTCAGGGGCTGCAAATCTGGATATAAGAAGTCTTGAACAAGGTTTTCATTGCCCTCAAGATGGTCCAAATCAAGACTTGTTGGCAGTTGATTTCTGATTGCATGAATGTTGTCTCTGATGAACTGAAACGAGCAAAAAAAAAAGGCAAATATCCTTCACTTACTTCAAAATTTGTTGCACTTTCATCATCACCGTCATAGCTGATATACATCGGTTGATCATTGTACTTGAGTTGCTGAAAGTGAACTTCTTCCTCCCACAAACTAGTTGTTGATTTGTCTGCAAGATTAGCTTCTGTTTGGAGAACATAATCATCATCATACTGATCAAACTGAGGAAAATCATCAATATAAAAGACATCATCAAGCATACATGTCATATCAACGGATCTCTCTTCTCCAAGATGATATATAAAACAATCATTATCAGATCTATGACAACTGGGATAAGAAAGAAGGTGTTTTTGATCAGCAACTTGTTCTTCTTCAATTAGTGAGCCATGGGCTTGAACATTATACTCATTCCTTGCGGTGATGTTTTGCATCATCTCTTCCACTGCACTTACCAAAATATCAAGGTTCACCTCTAGAGATATCGATTCCTCCGGATCTATGTTTTTCATCTCTTCTTCCTTCAACTTTGCCCTTCAGATCAGCAAATGAGCCTCTACATCTACTGCACTGTTCTGCATCTCTTCAAGTGTTGCAAGCTTCCTTTCTCTCAGATGAAATTCCATTTCTGGATCAAAGGTACCCAGGTAGTGCAAGAGAGCGGATCCAGGAGGAGGTCTTATATTAACAGGCATCGAATAATCAACTTGGTTAAATCTGGCAGAAAATTATTGTACTATCTCCCCTGGCAGTCTTTTCAGTTTATTATACTCTTCTATAATCAAGAAAGGGTTTTGTCTTACCACCCACTTGCTGAGGAAAACTTTGATGAACTGTTGGAAATCTGAGGTGCTCGCATCAGGCAGGGTTTTGAACCAACTCTTGACTTTGCCTTGCAAAGAAGGAGTAAAAAGCCTAATACTGACATCTTCTTCATCAACTTCAAAAAGATCGAGAAAAGACACAAAATTCAGAACATGTCTCTCAGCAGTGATGTTTTCGCGTTCACCATCAAAACTTGGTAGATATAGGTTGTGATTTTTAGGGAAAGCATGGAATATAGGAGGTAAAATCAGAGGCCTGTATCGATCTGGAATTTTATAAGGTATAGGGGTATGTACAAAAGTTGTAGAATCAGTCTTGGTCTCTTGAGGCTCATCAGTTTGAAGATGGTCATCACAAGATTCGGGAAAAGGGTCTTGATAAAGATCAAAGGCATGCAAATCTTTGGTATTTACAATATTCAAATGGAAGGAATCAAATGCAGGCCGAGGATCTTTTCTCAAATACAATATACTTTGCAAAGTCTTCTTGACATTCTCGGGAAAAGAGAAGAAATAATTTATAACAAAGAACAATATGTCTTGGATGAAATTCCAACTTGAATACCTGATCTTTCCATATTGTCTTTTCATGTTTCTTCTGGTCGAGTTCATAATCCAGTCGAGTCTTTGGATCTGATCTCGAAAATGATTTGGAATCGCCAGGTGAATGATTTCAGCCTTTCCAACGTCTGATTGTTGTCCACCATCAACAATCAGATCTGAACTTGATACATGTACTGGGGTGATCGTTTAGATCAAATGTTCATTTTATAAACTAGACCAGAGATTGACTGAAGCAAATTTCATCTACTTTCGCTAATGCAAAGAAAAATTGTTTCGAAGGGTACCTGGCTAACTTCAGGCTCCGTCTATAGTCTACAAAACCAAACAATGAAAATAAACTTTCTTCCCCAGTATGGTCGCCACTATGTTAGAGCCTAGATTTACCTCAGGCTGAAAAGGTAGGATCCAGGACCAACATCAAACCACGCTCAGCGGAGAGGGCTCTCTCTGAGTAAATCTCAACGAATTATAATCACTAAAGGCTTGATATCGACTGATATAACAACTGATCTTAGGCTAGGTATAGGTACAAAGGAGTTTGGTTGAATAAATTGATGATTTTGCGGGCTCTAAGGGAAAGGAAGATTTTGGGTGCAAGGAATGAGGCTCAGTCTTGCAGGGGTCTCAATGGGGCAAGGTAGGCAACTGAATTTGGCACTCTAAATCAAGTGAGGTGGATGGATCAGACAGAGGAGGAGTTGAAAAGGGAAAGGGAAGCCATGGATCCTCTCCAAACAGTCGAAAACATCAAGAAACTAAAGCAAACTTCAAGTAGAGCACTGCAATTTCAGTGTATTCTACTTACACTCTTGCTTGTTTAGATGAGAAGAAATAAAGAGAAATGATACACATAACACATGAATAAATTCAAAAATACATAAGAGAGCACCGTACCAAAACAAATTCCATAGGGATACCAAAGAGTACTGCAAACCCTGGTCTCAATTCCTTAGCCAAAATGCTGGTAAGAATGCACAATGAAGCTTAAGGCTTTCTCAAGAGTCCTGCCATGCTAATGACTGAAAGATCACAAGATATAGACAAACCATAGCTCATCCTAGCCTATAGGGGTCTAGCTCACTGTTTTAGGAGCTATTTCAACTAATTCTAAACCGAGGATTAGAAATTAGGCAATGGAACTACCTGCCTCTATGAACTAGGAAACTGATTCATTTAGTTTCAAACAACTTTTAAACTGATGAATCTACCTCTACAAGTGAACATTTGACATATTTACATCATGATCCATCAATTTACATTAAATTACATCACAAATTTTCCATTAGGAAAGTGAAAAAATCAAACTGGCCAAAGCTGGGCGAAAAACAGAGCAAGACTTGGTCAAACTGGCAATTTTTCCTCTATGCGCCGCACCTGAGTCTCTATGCGTAGTGCCTGTTTGGACCCACTTTTGGAGGCCTTTCTGATGTCCAAATTAGCTCCAAGTGTATGTATTGGAAAGGTGTGCATGTCTACTTTCCAAACCAAGTGGAATTTTTCAATTTGGCCTCCATTTTCCCCTCCCAAAGTCAGGTCTCCCAACACTGCTTCCTGTGTGTCAAAATAGGGGCGGTGAGGTCATGTTTTGAGTGTTTTGGACCTTTTTGAGGGCTCAAAACCTGCTCAAATTTCTTGGCCATAGGTAGGAAAGCATAATTGTTCATGCCAAATCCAAAATTTCTGAGTTTTTGTGATTTGGAGGCTCCTAGTAAAAGCGAGCACCGCGTGGCGCGACGCATAGACCAGAAATATCTATGTTTTAGTGCCAAAATTTCAAAAATGCAAAAAGTGCCCCAAATTTTTTGAAATTTGGGCTGATTCTTCTCCATCAAGCATTGTGTTGGGCCAAGGAAGCCTCAGCCAATATCTGAAGTCTATCATGCTCCTTTCGCCTCCTCGATGCCCTTTTCAACTTTTCTTTCAAGCTCCTGATTCTTGCCTTGCAAGCTTTGTTCCTCGCCATGTAATGAACAACCATGTGTCTCAACAAGTTTTTCTCCTTGTTGGCCTTATCCTACAATAAATCTAAGTGGATGTTGGCTCTTTCAAACCATGACTCCTGATCGGCATTGATCTCTCGTTCAAGTGAAGTGAACTCCACCCTCCTCCGTTGGGTAGTTTGGCGATTCTCGAATATGTTTGCCACCTCTATGAGGCCTCCTGGGTGCATGTACCTCTATGGGAGAGTCACTGAGTGTCCCTTCTTCATGATCATATGATGGATCAGATTCCATCTTTGCTAGAAAGTGACTTTTCTTGATGAAAAATAGGAAAATTATGGTGTTTCTTGATTTTTTGCCACCAAGGGGAGGAGTTATACAACTATAGAGGGAAGAACAAATAGCGAGGGATTTAGGGACTGCTGAGGGTAGGGTTTAATCAAGGGAACAGGGGTTAGGGAGTAGTTTTGGAGTTTTTATTATGGGACTAGGGTTTGG
The DNA here is from genome assembly GCA_000404065.3 of Pinus taeda. NCBI lineage: Eukaryota > Viridiplantae > Streptophyta > Pinopsida > Pinales > Pinaceae > Pinus > Pinus taeda. The sequence continues at coordinate 167,590 of APFE030793012.1, forward strand.
GAGTTTGAGTTTGGGGCTCTGGGAATGGGGAGAGGGGATTAGTGAATTTGGGGAATAGGGAAATCAAGGGAAAATGGAGTAGGGAGTGATTGAGGTGAGGGGATAACTTGGCAGCCAAAATATTACCACAAAAACATAATACTGTTGCTTTGGAGAGAGAGGTAGGGTTTGGTTTCTTTAAACATTCACCATGCAACAAACACCATCAAACCAACACCAACATGGGATAAAAACTATGATAGAAGCTTCAACCTACTTGTATCGAGACAAATCCATGCGTTTTGGGCAATTTGATGAAGTTTTTGAGAAAATCGGGCTTGGCAGCTCTATGCACTGCACCTCAAGCCCAATTCACCATGCCTTATCTATGCACCGCGCCAGTGTATTTTTGCACTAGAAATCGCAGACCAATGCGCCGCGCCAGTTATGTGCGCCGCACCACCTGTCCAGTGCGCCGCGCCACCTACCTAGTGCGTAGCACGTTTTGCAGGAGACTTTTGGAGGCCTTTCTAGTGTCCACATTAGGTGTGGAATAGTTCGTTGGAAAGATCTTTGAGTCTACTTTCCAAACCAACCAGAATTCTTCAATGTGGAGTTCATTTTCCCTGTCAAAAGTCAAATCTCCCAAGACTGGCCAAAATGTGAAAAATGAGGCTTCCTAAAGGCAGAGTGCTGTTGCAGTCAACTTTTGAAAGTCTTCCTCAACTCCAAATTGAGCTCATGATAGCTAATTGGAAATATCTTTGTGTCTAGTTATCATTTGAATCATCCAAAAAGTCATTTGGCCAACTCATCTAAGAGAAATATTGATTTTCCGAAGGTCACTTCAGTGGTGCATCAATTCTCCTGAGGCAACTGTATTTTTGACATTTCTCTAAAACCATGACACCTGTATAAAAATTGAAGGAGGGTTTTCTTCCTTGGCCTATTTTTTACAAAAAAACTCTCTCCGTTTTCCCAAATTCATCTTTTATTGCTCATAAACATCATTGGAGTAAAACCTATCCCGATGTGTGGAATAAGGGATTTGTCGAAATGAAGTGAAATGAAGGGGGTAAAGGGCTTCTAAATTCTTGAGAAAATTTTGGGAAGTAGGGAGGGATTTTAGGAAGCAAGGGAAAGTGGAATTTCAAAGATTAAGTGAGGGGAAGAGGTCCAAAAAGGCCAAACACAGGCCTAACCTAGAAAATTGTCAAGTTGTAGCAAGAAACTAGGGTTTGTGGAAAAATGAGGAATTTGGGGGATCTCAGTTATGGGAAGTGTTTAATAAGGTACATTAAGGATAGGGGAAGGTGTATGAACATCAGGATACAAGTTTGGCTGATGATTTTCCCATCCAAGAGAAATTACCTTCACAACCCTAGGAGAGGGAAATGGGCCTTACTTAAGCACAATTGAAGCATGAACAAGGTGTAAAATGACCCATTGGAACTTGACATGATGATGAAAACCCTCTAAATGATGGTACGCTCAGTTGAATGGTGACATGGACCGAAATTTGGACAACTTTGACAGGAGTAAAAGCAAACCCTATACCTAATGCCTAGTGACCAAATTTTACTTGAAGACTCACTGAAATGACAAAATTTGACCTTGACACCTTAAAATCACTTTGTAAGAGCATGTTTGTTCACTGGAGGAAGGTTGCAAAGACTGACACTAACAGTCTTAACCATCTAGGAACCATACTGCTGGAACATTATCCTATAGGACAGATACCTTTCTTGTTTCCTCCTCTTGGCATCTTTTTTGTCCCTGTCGTGGCTTCATTGAGTCTCCCTAATATGAATTTGAGGATCCCAGTTTGGTACATTGATCCCCCAGCGAGTACTCTTCCTGGTCAGCTCAGACCATATCATGTTTTGACCTCGGTTCAACCAATCCCTACAACCCCTGTCACTACTCCAGTTCCACCACAGCCTCAACAAGAACCCAATCCTGTTGCGAAGCATCCGGACAAGGGGGGAAGCTAAGAAGAAGGAACCTAAGGACAAGGCTCCCCAGTCACCTCCAGCTCCCAAGGCTCCAAAGTTGACACCTCTGTGCGCTTTGTGTAATGTTGTTGGGCATGCCACCAATAACTGTCCCGAGCTTCCTCATCTCAAACCATCAGTCAACGATACGTTTCTTGAGTCTAACATACCTAAGGTCCAAGTTACCTTACCTGATTCAGCCTGTTGGAAATAATACTGAGAGGGGGGGGTGAATCAGTATTATCACATTAATAAAACTTTTCATTTCCAAACTCTGCTACTTCCACAACTTCTTATGATTAAGCTAATTGATCTTCAATGAGTGCATTAGAACATTATCAACCATATTATCAGTTAACAG
>APFE030793025.1:0-14394 GCA_000404065.3 Pinus taeda
ATATACTACATTAAGGTAACTTCTATCTAAAACTACATAATGAAAAACTATTTCTAAAACTACATAATGAAAATATATGTCAAATGAAGCTTTATTCCATCATCTATTGGATACAATGCTCTAAGAGTCCCTCCCTTTGGAATGGAGGAGGTACTCCTATTTATACAAGAACTATGATAACAACCTCATAAATGCAAACCCACTATTCTCTCCTTTGACCCACATATTTCTCAACCAATGGTGACACACAACCCTATCCTCCATGATCTCCTCCATAAGGTCCATGATCTTCTCCATGAGGTTCATGATCTTTTCAAATTCGAATTTGAGCATAGAGTGCCACATAAGGATGCCTTGGAAGCTTCCTTTGTACCTACACATGTCAACAAACTCATTCTATTTGTTAGGTATAAGTATAAGCATATAATTTTCTAAGTTTTAGCCATAAATTCACTTAAAAATGTTAAGAATTAATAAACTTTGGAAAAACATAGTTATGACCCAATAAGGAGGTAAATGTAATGATATGGAGGTGGAATGGAGGTGACATGAAGGTAAAATGTGAAGATATAAGTGAATAATGGAGGGAAAATAGGGATGATTTTGAGGCCCAACAGAGACCTCCGAGTCAGGGCCCCAAATCATACCTTTTTCCGTTTGGAATGGTGGTTCTGACTGGTTCTATTAGGTCCAGTTACCTGTTCACCTAAAACTAGCTTAAAGTTAACCTAACCTAAACTAAACTAAGTGTTGTTCTAACCTAATCCTATTATGCTATGTCAAGAAAATATTAATTCGAAGTGATATTATGTTAGTACTACACTAATACTAATGTTATATTAATCACTAAAGTATAATATTTTCCTCCTACATTACACCTATGACTAATAATCTATATGATAATATTTTATATTAATACCTAATATAACCTATAATTAATATAATATCTATTTATTTAATAATAATTTGTATATATATATATATACATATAATATATATATATACTATATATGGGCCGGTCTAAATTACTACTCTATTAATATTTATGAATAAAATAACAAAACCTAGGTCTAATAATATAATGTATAACCTTATTTTATATATACTTCTAATTTAAATAATACTATGAACATTTATAGTGCTAAAATATATTAACTATACTTATCACTCATTACTAATTTATAATACAACTAATTATGATACTATAGCTATGATAATATAGATACACTATATAACACTGTTAATGTGCACTACCTTAACAATATAATAATATCACTATAACTAATATCCCTAAAAGTCATTATTAATTCTAACTAACTATTATTATTCTAATATATATGTCTAATAATGTTAGATCTAAATATAGATATAAATTTTTATATTTAAAATTTACACTAACTTGCAACATGTTACAATTAATATAGTGATTCTATATTTTAAGTCTATACCTATATATAATGTTATTATATATACAGTTATTAATTGTAATTCTAATTAACAATGTGTTATTAAAATAAAATGTTGATTAGGTTAAATATCATTTAATTTATAATAATAAAAAATACAAATTTATAACAATATTATAAATTTCTTTATTTGATTTTTTCAATAGTTTAATGAAGGATTAGGTTCAAGTGAGAGAATTGGCCGATATGTAAGTTTGATCAAACCATTAAGATGCTTTCTTCTAGGAAAGAGGACTTTTATGAAAATGGAAATGTAGGTGTGATCATATTCTATTATACAAAAGTGAAATGCAACTAATTTATTTTGATCAAAAAAGAATACAGATCTTTGTATTAATTAAGAGCAAGATGAAGGAGAAGCAAGGATTGGCTTAGATTTAGAATAAGATAAAGGTAATAGGCCAAAGAAATAGTTCCATGACCTATAACTCATTCAAACAAATACGTACAAATAAATATTTGATAAATAGTTAACAAAGATCAATTTAAACAAGTTTCTAAATTCAAAAGGAATAATTGCATTTAAACAAAAGGAGTATGTCATAATACTAAAATAGTTTAGATAATATGACATGAATAGCATAGGAAATTTATTGCATTAAGTTGATAGATATCTAACATCTTAATGAAATAAATGTTTGTTCATCTACAACATTCAGTCTCAAATTCATTTTTGTTCAATCCTGCAAGATAACTTAACAAGATTTTAAATAAACATGAATTGTTTAATCTCAAACAAAAATATTGAGAAAAAATTAAACTCGTAAAACCATATATTGAATTAAAACTAAATGTTTCTTTATTAATGGCCATGGATAAACAAAAGTGCTTGCCTCTAGTTACAGAAACAAAGAAAATTCCATTAAAAGGTTTACAACGCAATCATGACTTGAAATTACAAAGAATTGCAACACTGCCTCTCCATTGTTTCTTCAAGATCATACCACAGACTGTAGAAGAGATCGACCACTCCTTACAATAGTGCACTAAATTTCAATCTCAGTTACAATTTGTTTGTTCTAAAGGAACTATTTTAATTCCTCTCGTAGTCTACGAATTCAAATTCCCCCCTCTAGTGCTATATTTTTGGGTTTTTACAACCTCTTTGGATTAAAAGGAGAGACATCATATTTCTCTCCATTCCTTTCAATAAACTGATAATTGAAACAACAAACCCGATTTGTTTAATCTTTTGTTTTGTCATGAAATCATTCGACCTTAGTCTATGGAGGCTTTGCAGTGGAATGGTAATCTGTGAGCTAAAAGTGTATAAATCATCATTTTATATAGACTTGGATCATGTGATTCTATGAATGGGTGTCATTGGAATATGTGGTTCACATTCATCATATTTGTTACTAACTGTTGTCCTTTAATCGACCTCCTCTTGCCCCTTTTGTCTCTATCTTCCAATACTGTCAATTTTTGGGATCAAAATTTCTTCCCTACATTCCCTTAGTGTAGTGTGACATTTTTAGATTTGACCTCAGTTCTTGGTGTTAGATTCTCAGTTTCAAAATATCCCTGAAGCAATCAAACAACCCTGGTTTTAATTTAATACCCAAAAAAATTACTGAATCAGTGTTTAAAGATATAATATCTTGAAATTTTCAATTTGGTCAATGGGTTCGGTGTCAATTCAGTGGTTGAAATTCAGTTTGGGGCATGTAAGTAATAGCGGCACTACTAAATTAGCAGGTTTCAGTTACATCTTATAACAAACACAACCTTCTAAATAGAGAAAAATATATTTAAAGTGAAGTGTTGTACTAGAGTTAATTCTTCACGAGAAATTCAACTTTTATTTCTCTCATGAATATTGGGATTATGCCCGGATTCAAAAGAGTGCCAACATTAGATATTTAGAATCAATTTGGATTTCAGGGAGAACCAACACTTGAAAGCTTGGGACTGATACTTCAATTAAGAGATTGTTAAGCTTGGATGGTCACGAATCCTCTAGCTACCAAAAAATACTATTAAACACATGCAAACAACGCATGAAAAATAGGATCAATTATGTTACATGATAGTTAATGGATAAAAGTACCACATGCATACGGAATTTTAATCATTTATAATTTGTTCGTATTTTATGTTATATCGTGAGAATAACATGAGGGGTCTGGTGTATAGGAAAGCGATAAATTGTGTAATAAGGAATTACTAAGAGGGGGGTGAATTAGTAATTGTGAGGTTCTTTGAGCTTTAAGCAAAAATCTTTATTTCTCTTCTCTACATCTAGTTACTTGTGAGTGCATTCATAATACAATATAAATCAACAACAAGACAAGCCATTCACATGCACACAAAATCCATCAAATGAGTAGCACAAACATATTGACACAAGTACTTTTACGTGGAAACCCAAAGGGATAAAACCACCAATCTGTTTTTTTTTATGATGTAAATTAAGATATTACTTAATTACATAAATTTGTTTGTGGGAACCCACTCATCTAAGGTCCTAACCCCCTTCAGATAGAAAACTACTACTTTCCAAGAGAAACCAACCTCTTATGAATGCAAGCCACAAACTGTTCTAGCCACTATTATGTTTTTCGTATTTTCAAACTAAAAATAGAGGCTAATGCATATACACAAAAATATGAATTTGATCTACTGCAATACCAATTCCTTCTCTTCTGCTCAATTTTTCTCCTTTGAATTGTTCTCTCTGCTACTCAACTAGCTCGAGTCTCAACCCTTTGCTACATTATTTCTTATTTAATACTTGGCCCAATCACCCTTTCATTTACACAGTCACAATGTTGCACTTTGAAACTCATAATAATTAAATATTCCCCCTCTTTGTACAACTATGCTCCATTGTTTTTTTCCTCTCTTTCACTAGGAATGAGGTTGTCTCTGTTGTCTCTATACCTAAAAGTGTGCTACAACATGGCATGGTATGATTTTGTTCCATCAAGTTGCCTACACTATGCAACCATATTCAATTATGAAGATGGGCTTAGTTCAGTCAACCATTGCAACTGCATTGAATCACTTATTGGTTAATTAGGTGTCTCCCATACTGAGAATGCATTTTTATTCATCCCACACACTCCACCAAAGCTTCCATTCCTTCTTATTTTCTTCTTAGAGACCTGAGTGTACTGAAGATGTGGCTCTCTTCCTTGAATTAGTTGCACTACTCTATCAGAACCAATAGGTTTACCGATACCGTGGTCCAAATTCATTATGTTCATTTATTTCTAACTGGCATGCATGTAATTTTCATAGGAGACATTCTTTAGCTCGGGACAGACTTTGCAATTTCCATTTCTCAATTGTCAACGACCTATTTTTGCACATTTACTATTAGTTGTTGACTCATACATCCTCTATAAACTATTTGTTGGATATGATGACTCATTCATGTCTATGACATGGAGAGCTTCCAACTCATACATCCTTCAAACATATGGTCAACACTTGCCCACAATTCCCCTTTTTTCAGTGTACAAATATATACATATATATGTTACCACTAAGTTGAAATCTCAGATCCCCCCATGCTCATAACTTTTATTAATAGTTTTCCTCAAGGTCTTATGGGCTCACGGGGTTCTCGGATTTTCCCACCTGCCCTTAGAACCTTTTTAGGCACTTTTCCTTGGATTTTCTCCCAAGATCCTTCAAGTGCTTGCCCAAAGTGCTTTAGCCTTATTTACCACTCGAAGGCCCTTCGTTACTGGAGCACATGAAAACTTTACAAAACCAAATCCTTGGTACGCCTTTTGATTTTTGAAAAAATGTCACATGTTTCCAAAATATCTTTCTCCCATCTTTGTTATTTTCCGCAGAATCCTAATGCTTTGTTCGTTTTTTCTTTTATTCCTTATAGGATTCCATTGCTTCTGAGGTTTTTGGATTTCTAGTTTTGATCCCACTATCCCTAGCTCAATACTTATCCTGTAACATATTTAATTAAGCCTCTGGGATTTCCGGGGTTCTGGGTAGTACTACTAAGAACCTCAAAATACTTACTTTGAATCATCATAACTTTTGATCTCGAGGCCTATTCACAAAATTCCACATGTCGTTGGAAATATCTTTTCAGCCACTTTCCAACTATGCTAGTTTCAGGAGACATAAACTCCTCCAAAGTCTAGGATTCCCCTGCCACCATAGTCATCTTTCTATGGATTCTCCACTAAGCTTGTTACTATGATGATTCTCTATAGAATACGACAGCAACCATAAGACTCCCCCTGAACAACATGCTCATCAATGCCAACATCTACTACTTCTATCCTTAATGTTAGTCCACTTGGCATCAATGCCAACAAACCAGGTTCCACCAACCATTTAGACAATGCCTATCGAATAATCTTCCCCTTTGACATTGATGGCAACAAACTAAGCTACCCATGGAATGAGGCATGGTTTTATTCGTTGTTGTTATATTCCTTAGCACTAGTAATCTTCTCCCCCTTTTTCAACAATGGAAAAGGATCCTTCTGAAGTCTTCCTCTAAAACACTCCAGCCTACTCTTTAATTGATCCTTTACGTTGAATAGATATGAACACTCATTGTGATTGAGTCATTTGGGAGGAGGAGTCACAACTCCTATCTATTGTTGGAGATATACAAAGGGCTCCCTTGCAAATGGTTTAGTAAATATGTCTACAAGTTATTCTTTAGTGGCCACATATTCAATTGGAACAACATTAGAAGCAACCTATTCTCTTAAGAAGTGAAACTTGATAGGAATGTGCTTGGTATTTGAGTGCATGAAAAAATTCATAGAGATGTTGATAGCACTAGTGTTGTCACACTTAATTGGAATTAGATCAATAAACTCTACGATAGTGTCCTTCAAAGTTTTCTTCATCTAGAGAATTTGTGAGAAACAAGTGACACCTGCAATATACTCTACTTCAATAGTTGATAAAGAAATGGAGTCTTCTTTCTCATTGACCCAGGCCACTAAGGAGTTTCCCAAAAATAATGTTGCACCAAAGGTGCTCATCCTGTCATCAATACTACCTACCAACCAGTATCAGTGTAGGTATTTAATCTAAACTCTTTACCCCTAGAATACCTCAACCCATAGTCTATTGTTCCTTGTATATATTTGAAGATCCTTTTGACAACAAGGACATGACTTTCATGGGGGAAAGCTTCAAATATGGCTACGATGCCTACCACTTGGATGATATCTGGTCTAGATGTTGTGAGATATAGTAAGCTTCCTATAATTGATCTATATATAATATGATTAACTAGCAGTGTCTCATATTCTTTGCGTAACTTACAACTTGTAACCATGGGAGTGCTAACTTGCTTGCAATCTTCCAGTCCAAATTTCTTCATAAGTTTCTCATGGATATTTGGATTGAGAGATAAATACATCATATTTTGATTGATAAATTTGCAATCCTAAGACAAAGGATACTTCTCTTATTATGGACATCATAAAATCTGTCTACATATAGTTTGTGAATTGATGTCACAACTTCTCCAAACCACTACCAAAGATTGTGTCATCCACATACACTACTAAAATTAGTAGGTGGTCATATTCAAATTTCATATACAGGTTTTTGTTTATAGTGCCTCTCTTAAAGCCTTGTTGTTGAAGGTATCTATCAAGTCTTTCATTCCAATATCTGGAGGCTCGTTTGAGTCCATACAAGGGCTTCTTCAATTTTTACATGAACCCTTCATTTTCGATGAGCATGAACCCCTTTGGTTGCTTAATATAAATTTCTTCTTTCAGATCTCCATTGAGAAATGTTGACTTCACATCCATATGATACACCTTGATGCTTTTATGATTGGAAAAAGGAAGAAACATTCTGATAGCTTCTAGTCCTGCTACAAGTGCAAAGTTCTCTTCAAAATATACTTCCTCTCTTTTGGCATATCCTTTGCAAACTAAGTGGGTGTTCCCAACCACTTGACCTTATTCATTTTGCTTATTTTTAAAGACCCATTTGGTTCCTATGACATTTTTCTATTCGGGTCTTGGTACAAGCTCCCATGTGTCATTCTTCTCTATTTGATCTAGTTTCTTATTCATCGATTTAATCCACGATTTATCCTCACTTCCCAATTGATATTCTTGGGCTCAATCTGAGATAACAGGGCTAGGTTTGTGTAACTTGGGCTACCAAAGAACCTTATCCTAGTTTGAACCCTAAGTATTATATCACCAATAATTTGAATGTTTGGATGTTGCTTTTGTACATACCTTGAGGGACTTTTGGACTTTGGTGTCGTACTTGTATCTTCATATTCATCATCTTCCTTTGTTACTACTTGATCTGAAAGTCTGGTGGTTAATATTTCTCCTCCATATGAGTTCATGTATCCTTTATAAGACTTGGATTTTGGCATTACTTCATCCACTAATATATCATGGCAGTCCTCAACTCTCTTTATTCTTTTGTTGTAGCACTTGTATCCTTTTTTTCGGTCTGAGTACTTGAGAAATATACACTCGTCAACATGAGAATAAAATTTTCCAAGATTTTTATCATTCTTCTTGATAAAAAATCTACTCCCAAACACCTTGTAGTGTTTTACTGACGTAGGTCTCCCCTTCCACAACTCGTAGGTATTTTTATCACTATTGTGCCTGAGTTTTGTTTTGTTTGATAGATACACTATTGCTTGTGATTCTTCTCCCCAAAAGGTGTAAGGTACATCTGCTTCATCCAACATAGCTCTAGTCACCCCCTGGATTTATTTGTTCTTTCTCTCAGCTACTCCATTTTGTTGTGGAGTTCTGGCCACAAAATATTGCATCCTTATGCCATGCTCTTCACATAATTCTTCAAACTCTCTTGAAGTGCGTTATCCTCATTAGTTTGATATTAAGCATTTTATATTTATATCCTTTTCATTTTCTACCTGAGCTTTAAATGTCTTAAAATTATTAATCACTTTTGTTTTCTATTTTAGGAGCATGATCCATGTGGCTCTAGTAAAATTATCAATAACAAACACAAAAGACCTCTCTCCTCTTGGGTTTTTTTGTTTTGGCTGGGCTGCAGATAAGTGTGTAAATTAACTCCAGTAATCTATATCAAGAGAATTCCTCTCTCTTGAAATGCATCCTCGTTTACTTACTAAATTGACAAGACTTGCATACTGAATTATCATCCTTTGACAGTCTTGTAAATCCTCTCACAACTCTTATCATTCTTACTTTTATCATAATGTCAAAATTCATATGACCAAGTCTTCTATGCCATAGTCAGGTTTCATTTGTCTTGCTAAAATATCAACTTACTCTAGAGTCATCAAACACATATACATTATTGTGAGTTATGACTGCCTTTCCCACCAACTTTCCATTATTTTCATGTTGGATCTCATACGTTTTCGACTAAAAGGTCACCTTGTGGCCATTATCACACATTTGGCTTACACTAAGTAAGTTGTGCTTGAGAACCTCTACATATAATACATTTTTAGCTTTAGTCTTTTCATGAAGACTGACTATTCCCTTTCCTTTAATTTTTGTTGGAGCATTGTTGCTGAAGATGACATTGTTCCCCCTGTCCTTTTCTTTTAGGGCTAGGAATTTAGTTTTATCATCAGTCATATGCTTGGAACAACCACTTTCCATATACCACTTGTTTTCTTGATCATGTGATCATAGAGAAAGTCCACATTTCATGTTATTTCCAAACTTTTCTTTCCAAATCTTCTTATCCTTTTGAAAATTTGGCTGCCAAGCATTCTAAAATTTAGATCAACACTCAAATATTCTTCTGCACTCACTTGCCTTGTGCCCAAAATTATTACATTTGAAGCACTCAACGTCATGCATCAGAGGAGAGAAGGGATTTCTATTTATCGGAGAAGAGTTTTGATATCTATAACAATGATACTTATTGTATTTGAATTTTTCATCTCTTTCAACTTTGACTCTTCTACAATCAGCAGCCTCATGTCAAAAGATATAACATTTATAATAATTACCATAAAATATAATAGAGTACCTAGAGTTGGAAATTTCATGAGTTTCTACATGAAGGCACCTCTATTGTCTTACTGATTGATTCATTTTATATTGGTATGGTTCCTTTGAGAATTTAGAATCCTTATTATAGCAAAGGGATCCCTTCTTTCTTGCCACCTTTCTATCCTATTTTTTTCTTTCTTGATGCTCCTTTGCATAGCTCTGAGGTTCCTCAAATGCTGTGGACCTAAAGTTCATCTTCCCCATAGAATATTCCTATGGTATAGAATATCACAAACTTGTTTTGTTCTTTGGAGACATTTGACTACTCAGAATCTGATCTAGATTTATTTTCCCTTTTGCAAGCTTTTCATTTACACCCTCCTTGATCTCCAGTCTCCCAAGATACATTCTCAGAGAAACAAATTTTTCCTCAAGACTCCAACAATTTTCTTCCCATTCATGGATCAAATCATTAAGAACTTTGTCTTTTCACTTAACTTCTTGTAATTTAAATTTCAGGGGCATGATTTCTTCTCTGCATGTCTCTGAGATCATCTCCTTCTTTAACTTGAACAACTCCTTCTTTAGATTATTATTCTCTTCTTCTACTTTCTCACATGTTTTTTTTTTTTTGCTTCTAATGAAAGAGCTAAGATGTCTTTACTTTTAAAGGCTTCTTCAAGTTTTTATTTTTTTAAATGAATTCCTCATTGTTCAAGTTATACATACCTTCTTTAGCATGATGCAATTATTATTTTAGATGTCTATTCTTTCTTCTGTCCTTCTAACTCACCAAGAGCACTGATAAGTTCTCCTTCAAAGTTCACTAGTCCTGCTTCTTCTTCTTCTTCTTCTTCTTTAGAGTCTCCAATATTTTGTTTTTTGGAGTATGCTCCAAATGCCATGAGTAACCACTCATTTGAATCATCTTTTGAGGAGTTTTCACTATTTGACTCTGGTGCTGAGCTACCCTCTTGAGAGTAGAGCCCCTTCTTCTTAGAGCGTCTATTCTTTTGATGTTTTTGATCTTTTCCTTTGAAATTCTGATCATATTTCTTTTCTGTCCTTTCTTGGTAAAGGAACTTGGATGAAAAATGTCCAACTCTTCCATAGTCAAAGCATTTGAAGGGAATATTCCCTTTATACTTTCCTAAGCCATGCCTTAGTTTCCTAGCAAAGTGTTCCAACTCGTAATCATATTCATAGCTCAAGCAATCCTGATGGTATTTTTTCTCCTTATCCTTCAAAGCTGCCTCCTTTAGTTCAAACTTATATTTTCCTACTCTCACCTCATAAGTTGTGAGAGTACCAAGCAACTAGTCCATTGTGACACTCTTTAGATTAGGCATCTCTTTAATGGCATATATTTTTGCATAAAATCTCATAGGAAAATATATTAAGACTTTCTGGACAATTATATCTTCCTTGATAGCCTCACCAAGTCCTGTAATCATATTCGTTACTTCATCAACTCTGATGAAGTATTATGATATGCTTTCTTCTTCACTGATTTTTAAGATTTAAAACCTCATTTTGAAGGTTTGAAGTTTGGCCTACTTGACTAGTCATATCCTTCATGATTCTCATTAAGCTTGACCCACACTTCCTTAGCAGACTTATAGTGCATACATTTACAAGTTCAAATTGACTAAGGCCAAAGAGAATGGAATTCTTGTCTTTAACACTATTTCCATATAGCTTTTTATTGTATCCATCTACGGGAGGGACATCAAGAACATCATAATCCACCAACACATAAATCCAAACATCTACTCCTAGGAACATAAGGTAGGATTCCATCCTAATCTTCCAAAAGGTATAGTTTGTCCCATCAAAGACTGATATTTTGCTTGAGTAAGCGTATTAAATCACTTTCCTAAAGATAATTCCTTACGGATCTATCTTCCAGTGGCTAAACTATTCTTGAAGGAACCTTCGTTCTTATACCAATTGTTAGAATAAGGAATTATTAAGGGGGATGGATCCGTAATTGTGAGGTTCTTTTATATTTAAGCGCAAATATTTATTTATCTTGACTACAACACTACTTGTGAGTGCATTCACAATACAATATAAATCAACAATAAGATAAGCCATTCACATGTACGCACAATCCATCAAATGAGTAGCACACACATATTGACATAGATATTTTTATGTGGAAACCCAAAGGGAGAAAACCACCATTCCATTTGTTTTTATGATGTAAAATAAGCACCTACTTAATTACATCTATTTTTTTGTGAGCACCCACTCACAAGAGGCCCCAACCCCCTTCAGATAGCAAGCTTCTACTTACCAAGAGGCACCAACCTCTTATGAATGCAAGCCACTACCTGCTCTAGCCACTGTTCTATTTTCATACCATTTTCAAACTGAAAACGTAGTCTAATACATATACACAGAAATATAAATTTGATCTACTACAATACCAATTTCTTCTCTTCTACTTAACAATTATCCTTTGAACTATGCTCTCTATTGCTCAACCAACTCTAGTGTCAGCCCTCTACTACATTGTTTCTTAGTTAATACTTGGCACATTCACCCTTTCGTCTACACACTCAAAACACTGCACTCTGAAACTCACAACAATTCTACATTCCCCTCTTAGAATAATTACACTCCACTTTTTTGTTCCTATGTTGTGCTAGGCATGAGGTTTTATCTACTCTCTTTGTACTTGATAGTTTGCTACAACATGGCATGGTTTGTTGTTTTTCCATCATGTCTCCTGCACTCTGCAACCATATTCAGTTATGGATATGGGTTTAGTTCACTCAACCATCATACTTGCATTTAATTGTGACCAGTTATCTAGGTGTTTCCCATATTGAGAATGAGAGTTTAGTCATATTGCACACTCCACCAAAGCTCCCATTTCATATTAAATGCTTCTCAAATACTTGAGTGTACTGAAGGTGTGGCTCTCTTCCCTGTAGTAGTTGCAACACTCTATCACAACCCATATATTTACTGATATGGTCCCATATCCATTCTCTCCATTTATTTCTAGGTGGCGTCCAAGTAATTATTAGAGGAGACTTGATTTAGCTCAAGAAAAACTTTACAATTGCCATTACTCAACTGTCACCAACCTCTCTATGCACATTTACTATTAGTTGTCGACTCATGCATCCTTTATAAACTATGCACTCTATATGCTAACTCATTCATGGTTATTAAATGGAGAGCCTCCAAATCGTACATCCTTCAAACATATGCCAAACACTTGCCCACAGTGTCCCTTTTGTAATTATATAAATATTTACATATGTATACCACCATTGAGATGAAATCTCGGATCCCTGCATGCCATTAACTTGTGGGGCTCTCGGCTTGGCCCACCTGGTCTTAGCACTTTTCTTGGCACTTTTCCTTTGATTTTGGCCAAATCTTCTTTAAGTGCTTTCCCACAGTGCTTTAGCCTTATTCACGACTCAAAGTCCCTTGATCACCAGAACACATTAAAACTTTACAAAACCAAGTCCTTGGTGTGCCTTTTGATTTTTTACAGAACGTCACATATCACCAAAATCTTTGTCTCTTGAATATATTGTTTTCCACAGAATCTGAACGCTTTGTCCCATTTTTATTTTATTTCTTATGATCTTCTGAGCCTTCCTAGGTTTCGGGATTTTAGGTTTTGTTCCTGCTATCTATGGATCAATACTTATCCCTTAACATTTTTTATTAAGCCTTTGGGCTTCTAGGACTTTTGAGGTTCCATGCTTCTAGGTTTGTTTCCTCCTACTTCAGGTTGATGCCATCCCTTAACCCCTATTTTAAATAGACCTCTCATCTTCCGGTATTTTGGGGTTTTGGGCTTCCCATTACCCCAGGTCACTAAAATCCTGTAACATTTTTTAACTAAGCCTCCATGCTTCTAGGCTTTATGGGGTTCTAGGAACTACTGTTAAGGACTTCAAAATCCTTACTTTGACTGATCATAACTTTTGATCTAGAGGCGCATTTGTATAATTCCACATATCATTGGAAGGATCTTTCCAGGAACTTTCTATCTATGTCAATTTTAGGAGAAACTGAGTTGATCTCTTGAGGCATAACCTCCTATAAATTCTAGGATTCTCGAGCCATCATAGTCATCTTTCTATGGATTCTCCACTAAGCCTACCACTATGATGATTCTCCATAGAATACTACAACAACCATGAGACTCTCCCTAAACAACATGCTCATCAATGCAAACATTTGTTTCTTCTATCTTGAATGGTAATCTAGTTTACATCAATGCCAATAAACTAGCTTCCACCAACAATTCAAACAATGTCAATTGTACAACAATAATTTATAGCCAAGATAGTGTGACATGACAAGAGGCCTTTTATAACGTAATTTCCCAGAAAGGAATGCTTGGGTTGGAATTGGATTATTATTTGAGTCTAAGAGGAAGTCAGGCTCCAAGTATTTAGGGACATGATGGGAACCCATTTGCAATGCAAAACATCTAGTCTTATGCGTTAATTAAAATTGTTTCCAAAATGGCCCAGAAAACGGGGAATCTGGGTATAACACAATGAAAAGTTGAGCAAGAGGGATCTCTTATGATATCTTGGATGGGTGAGTGCCTAGGTGTTAAGTGTAGTACAAGCTTCAGGGAAGATAAGTCCCAGTTAAATGGGCATAAAGGATCTTGTGGTGACGGGTGCCCTAGACCAAAGAGAAATTTGTTTTAATAGAACATCTAAGATCCCAAAATAAGAGGAACTCATGGTGTGGATGAAGTCACTAGTCAGAGTTTGGGATCAAATCCCACAACGTTTGGATTTTCCCGATACATCATTTATACAATGCGAAGGATCTTTCCACGTGTATTGTGCGCTAGGTATTATATTAAATTATATAGTGGCACATTTGGATGTTCTATAGAATGAAAAGTATAAATTTTTGCCTCGTGATTTGTGATGTTGGCGTATTAGATTATGATTCAGGTTGTGCCTTTTTTATTTAGGTAACAATTTTTTATATACAATATGCATATGTAG
>APFE030793025.1:19117-29344 GCA_000404065.3 Pinus taeda
ATATAGATGTTATTAATTCTAATTTTAGGATAACATGTGTTATGTTAAATATCATTAATCTAAGAATAATAAAAGGGTATATATTTATATACAAAAATTATTTCATTTGATTTTTTCAATCGTTTGAATGAAGGATAAGGTTCAAAAAAGAGAACTATCAATATTCAGGCTTTATCAAACCATTAAGATGTTGGCCACTACTAGAGAGGATTCTTATGAAAATGGAAATGTAGGTGATCTTATTTTATGATGCAAAAAGTGAAATAAAACTAATCTTAACTGAGATAGAATATAAATAGTTATCTTAATCAAGAGAGAGATGAAAGAGAAAGGGAAAATGGGCCTAAATTTGGAATAATATAAAGATAATACACTAAGAAAATAGTTCCAATATCTATAAATCATTTAAACAAATGTTTACAAATAAATATTTGATAAATAGTTAACAAAGGTTAATTTAAACAATTTCTAAACTCAAAAACAACAATTTCATTTAAAAAAAAGATTATGCCATACTACTAAGATAATGATAACATACATAAATAAGATAATGATAACATACATAAATAACTTAGGACACTTATTGCATTAAGCTGACAACATAATGCAATAAAGGTTTTCTCATCTGAAAAATTTAGTGTCAAATTCATTTATGCTCAATCATGCTAGATAGCTTACCAAGTTTTTAGATAAGCCTGAATTGTTTAACCCAAACAAAAGTGTTTAGAATTAATGAAAATCATAAAAGAAACGATTGAATTGATACTAAACTATTTCTTTATTAATGGCAAGGGCTAAACAAAATTGCCTACCTCTGGTTACAAAAACAAAGAAAATTCCATTAAAAACGTTATCATGAGCCTGAAATTACAAAGAGTCACAATAGTGTTTCTCCTTTGTTGCTTCAATATCATATCACAGACTGTAGAAGAAATGAACAACTCCTTACAATAGTGCACTAAGTTTCAAATCAGCTGCAGGGTGTTTGTTCCGCAAAAAATTCTTTCAATTCCGCTCCTGGTCTTTGAATTAGAATCCCCCTGGTCCTTGATTTTTTTGTTTCTGTAAACGCTTTGGATTAAAAGGAGAGGTCTCCTATTTCTCTTCATTCCTTTCAATAAACTGATATCTGTAACAACCAACCCCTATCTGGTTAATTTTTTGCTTTGTCATGAAATCATTCAACCTTAATCGATGGAAGCTTTGTGGGGGAATGGTAACCTGCCACCCAAAGCGTATAAATCATCATTCCAGATAGACTCGACTCATGTGATTCTGTGAATGGGAGTTGTTCGAGGATTTGGTGCACACTCATCATAATTTTTACTAATTGTTCTCCTTTAATTAACTTCTTCTCTCTATTCTCTTGGCGCAATCTTCAATGCTTGGTGCCAGATTCTCGTCACAAAATCCTCGAAGCAATCAAATAAACCTGCAATTAATATAATACCCAGAAAATTTACTCAGTATTTAAAGATATAATATCTTGAAATAATATCTTTAGTTTATGGATAAAAGTACCAAATGCGTACAAGGTTAAAATTTATAAGGTGTTGTAGTTTATGTTATATCGTGAGAATAACGTTAGGGGGCCTTGTGGACAGGTAGGCAAGAAATTTATAGCCAGGCTAGTGTGGCATAAAGAGAAGGCTTCTATAATGTAATTGCCCAACAAGGAATGGCCAGGTTGGTGTTGAATTATCGTCCGGGTATGAGAGGAAGTCGGGCTCCAAATATTCAGGGACGTGGTGGGAACCCATTTGCAATGCAAAAAAATTCGGGCTCGTGCATTAATTAAAATTGTTTCCAAAATGGCCCAGGCACGCAGGCATCCGAGGCAAAGTCTAGATTTTGGAGTTCTCTATAATGCGACTTTTTGGAGATTCCGGTGACGGAATCCAGCGGAAGAAATGAGGTTAAATCTTGATTTTTAAGCAGTTAAAATGGTTTTTTAACTGCATATTTGGATTCAGCGCCCTGAAAAACCCCTGGGAGCCATTGATTGTGCAGAAACTAGCTATCAAACTTGGGATTTCAATGAATTGCGTCCAGATTTTGACCGGAAAAATCCACCGGAAAAACTTTCAAAAAATCGCGTTATAAACTACTGCCTAGATTTTTCCTACATCATTTTGACACCGAGAACGGTCTCCCCACACGTATTGTGTGTTGTATATTATATTAAATTATATAGTTGTGCGCTTTTATGTTACATAAAATGACAAGTAGAAAATCTTGGCCTTTTGATTGGTGATGTTGGTGTATCAGATTATGATTTGGGTTGTGGGGCATTTGTGAATTAAATAACAAGTTTTTATATACAATATGCATATGTAACATAATTATAAAATAATTTTATTATTTTGTTTCAATTCTATTTATTATATATAATATATATTACAATATGTATATAAATACAAATTTTTTTTAAGATATTAGTTATAATATCTATAAAAATAAATTACATATTTTGAATGTAAAAATTATTATAATGTATTAATGATTTACTTTTTTATGCAATTAATGTACTAGTGTTGTGGGAGAACACTAACAACATGATAAGCCCAATGCATCAAGTGAGATGATATGGAAACCAAAGGTGCCACATTAGTTCATCATGACCCCTTTTTTGATGTACCAAGAAGAGGAGATAAGAAACCAATGAGACAGTGTCAAATGTGAGGTGATGTGGCAACCAAAGGTGCCATATCACTTTCTCGTGACCATCAAGAGAGTATCATCATGAATGTGAACTATAACACATGGATGCTAACAATCTAGCAAGTAAAATGACAATTATAATGGCCATAATGAATGTTATGCCAAGCATGATGAAATTCTAGAAAACATCCAATCCTAAGCACTAAAGATAAGAGGAATCATCAACCACCAAAATAACAAAAAATAGGGGATTTTTTCAAAATAGATGGTCCCCATATTTTATGCGAGAACTTATGGGGGGAAGGGGGTGCGGTTATGGCCACAATTTTTTCTTGAAAACTAAAGTTTTAAGTCTCAAACATCAACTTTTAGGAATAAGACTGACAATTAGTTTCAAAAGAGTATAAATAAAATAACAAGAAAAATTGAGAAGAGGAAAAGGAAACTCCTTGAATGTCTTATGAGCATTAAGATTCTCCACAACTTCTTTAGTGTAAGACTAATTTTGTTTACTAAAAAAATCAAGTCCTCAAATAAAACCAATGAAAACTTGCAAAAGGAAGAAGAACATAAATAAGAAACAAAATATTACTAAAGGAGAAAACAACATCTGAAACTCAAAGAAAATGACGATGAACACATGTACAGATACCACGGAGAACAATTTTACGTTATAAATCTGGACATCTCCTCATGAAGGGTACATATAAATAGGAAACACAAGTTACACTTTCCTCAAAATTTACACATGTTGAAGTCCATCCAATTATTTAAGCTAAGCAATGCGCCACATGAATATAAAACAAAATAAAAAGCTTGACATATCAATAGAATGTGTGAGACAAGATTCGATGCCGAGCTTTGAATATTTTTATCTTGTAAGTTGTTTCATTAATAAAACCCTTATTTATAATCTAATTTATAATCATGATGCAATTATGTTTATAGAAAATAAAAATGAGTATTATATTCAAGTTAACATCATATTATATGAGTTTTGTTATTATAATCTAATGATAATGATTGAATATAAACCCACTATAAGAAAGATAATAGCCGAGTCAACTGTAAACACTCTTTCCTAAATAAGAATACCATAACTGCTTTATTTTAAAAGAAAAGAAAGTCAAACTAGACTAGGCTAAATCTACTCTTACTCTAATTCTAAAGGGGAAAATGACTAGGTATAGTCATATTTCCAATGCAACCAATGAGGTTCCTTATTTCTTGCACATGTGTATAGATCATACATTACTCAAACTATTAAGACAAACAACAAACTATGTACAAAAAATCTAAAATGAACATACATATTAATTCCTAAAAATAGAGACAAAAAAAATGTGTAATTGGAGAACTTTCTATTATAAGAATATTCAAAATATAGATAAACTCTATCGTAATATGTACAAGCTAAAGAGTTAGGAAGATGACCTTTAAGAATATGATAAGGGAAAGCCTCCAAAGGCTATATGAGATTGAAATAAATAGATTTGTTTGTCCTCAAAAGTTAAAAAAAAACTATCTTTTTCCTTCATGAGATATTGATCATTACTCAAAAGAGAAAACAAAGTAAGATCCTTAAAGTTAGTTGTTATGTGTATATATGAATCAAGACAACCGGTAAACCCGCGATTATTTACACAAGTAAGAGGGCCATTAAATGATGGCATCAACAAATTTTTAACACAACAAGTTCTAAATTTAAAATAGTCATGAATAATATCGAAAATTTGCAATACAGGTTGATGATCCAAATAAGAATGAAAGGAAGCAGGTTTGTGCTCAGAAAATGAATCTGTACGAAAAATATGTTATGACTGAACCAAATTATCTAAGATCATAATTATCAAGATAGTTATTAAAGATCACATCATTTTCCCATAATTTACAAGAATCTTGATAGTCACAAAAATGATGAGTGGAAGTTTCTAAACTAATATCAATAATTAACTAATCATTTAAAGATACCCTTAAGTTCCATGATATAGTTTGTTCTTAAAATTTAAACTAGTAAGTATTCCAATAGGTTGACCCATACAACGATTATGTCACAAATAATGAGAAACAAAAAATAAATTAAGAGAAGTTCCCTCAAAATCACCATTTTTAATTTCTCTGGTTAAATCATTAAATGGTTCTTGGTTTATTAATGTGTCATTTATCATTTTTCATCCTGATAAAACCTAAATCATTTTATGAAGAATAATTATCATAATTATTCAGTAAACCTAGATGTTCTATATCATTTTATTTTATTGAACTCGATTCATTATCAAAAATGTAAACAGATATAGGAAAAACACTTTTAGGTTTGAGATTTAAATCTAGGCTTTGAGAGTGTGTAATACTTTCTCCCAATGTTGATGGTTGAAGAGGATTATGATTTTCATTTGAGGGTTTAATAGGAGTAGTTCCAGGATCAATGTAGATTCCTTTTTATGTTCATTTTGAGTTATTTCGCTATGTTTTCGAACAATTGAGGCAACCTTTTCAATCAAAAATTTGTTACGAGTTAGTCATCATGATGAAGTTTGAAGCATAATAACATAAATCTATTAGAAAATTTGCTAATATTTCCTTTTCATTACAGACAAGTTATCAAATTCCAAGCACAATTTCTCATAACTATAATTCTAAGAAGCCCATAAGAATACTTGCATGAATTAGTTCCAAGAGTGAATAGACTTAACTGGTGTACCACTCGTGAATCATTCCTTGAAATGTGAGAGTGAATAACCTGCAAATTTCATTATCATTACTTATGTGAAAACCATTACATTTATCTATAAATTGATCAACATGATCTAAAGTAGAAATTTCACTCTCACCATTATAGTACTATTTAGATAAGGATTTAACTTGCTTCTTATGTATTCCTCTCATAGGCTTGCATGAACTAAAAGAATGACCCAAAGTAGGAATGCACACATGAGCCATGGTTAGTTAAAAAACTCTTTAAACCAAGATTCCACAAAGATAATCAATCTGTGACCCTCCTTTTAGTGTCATTTTGTTGACGGAAAAAAATGACCTCATCAACTTCAAAGGAGACCACCCAGTCAGGGCCCCAAATTAGACCCTTTTCCTTTTAGAATGGCGGTTCTCATCTGTTCTATTGGCTCTTGCTACTCGTAAACCTAAAACCAGCATAAGATTAAGCTAGCCAAAGTTAAATGTTATTCTAACTTAATCCTATTATGCTATGTCAAGGAAATACTAGTTGTATATAATACCTTGTTAGTACTACACTAATACTAATGCTATATTAATTACTAAAATATTAATATTTGCCTCTCTTGTATTATACCTTTACTAATATATTATATTTGATATCTTATGTTAATACCTAATATAACCTATAATCTAATATTACTATATATTTTTTCTAATACTTACTATACTATAATATATATTAAAGATACTTTTACTTTACTGTATAGTGATGAGTCGAAAAATTACTATTATATTAATAGTAACATAATATGACAGATTTTATATAATAATATAATAATAATAATAAATAATAATAATAATAATAACAACACAACAAACAACACATTTATGATAATATAAATATATTATTATTCATTTACTAATAATACTGATATATCACCATACTGATATCCTACAACGTTAAAATATTAATTCTTTATTATTCAATGTATATGTAACACATAATTACAAAAAAATATTATATCTATATTTAATATTATACACTAACTGCATACTATGTATACATCATCTATATATATATATAAATTAATTATGTGTTATTTAAATATAAATATTAAAAGTTAAATAATACAAATGTCATAAAATAATTGAATTATGTTAAATATCATTAATCTAACGATAATAAAAAATACAAATTTATCTATAAAAATATAGATAAATTATTTTACTTGATTTTTTCAATGGTTTGAATAAAAGATTAGGGTCATGCGAGAGTATTGCTCGATATGCAGGCTAATCAAATCATTAATATGCTTCTCTCTACGAAAGAGGAAAATTATGAAAAAGGAAATGCAGGTGTGATCTTACAAAATGATGTAAAAAATGCAATAAAACTAATCTATTTTGATCAAGACAAAATATTATTGTGTTTATTAAGAAAAGGATGAAGGGGAAGGGGAAGAATGACTTCTTACAAAATGATGTAAAAAATGCAATAAAACTAATCTATTTTGATCAAGACAAAATATTATTGTGTTTATTAAGAAAAGGATGAAGGGGAAGGGGAAGAATGACTTCAATTTAGAATAAGATAAAGATAATAAATCAAAAAATAATTCTAAGATTTATAACTCTTTTAAACAAATATGCACACATAAATATTTGATAAACAATTAATAAACATCCATTTAAACACATTTCTAAATTCAAAAAACAAGTGCATTTAAACAATAATATTAAGCCATATTACTAAAATAGTTTAGGTATAACATGACATAAATAACACAGGACACTTATTGCATTAAGATCATAGATATTTAACATCTTAACGTAATAAAGGTATATTCATCTACAACATTCATTCTTAAATTCATTTCTGCTGAATGTTGCAAGATAGCTCAACAAGATTTTAAATAAGAATGAATTATTTAAACTCAAAAAGAAGTGTTGAGAGGAGATTGAATCAAAACTAGATGATTTCTTTATTAATGGCCAGGGCTAAGGAAAAGTGCTTTCCTCTAGTTACAGAAACCAAGGGAATTCCATTAAAAGTTTTAAATGACAATCACGACCCTGAAATTACAAAGAATACAATAGCGCTTCACCTTTGTTGCTTCAATATCAGATCACATTTGCTGCTTCAATATCAGACCACAGTGTAGAAGAGATCAACCACTCATTATAATAGTGCACTAAGTTTCAATCTCAACTACAAGTTGTTTGTTCTGTAGAAATTCTTTCCATTCCCGTGATGGTCTCCGAATTTGAATCCCCTTCCTGGTTCTGTTTTTTGTTTTGTTTTTATAACCTCTTTTGATTAAAAGGAGAGGCCTCTTATTTCTCTTTGTTCCTTTCAGCGAAATGATAATCTCGACACCCAACCTTGATCTGGTTATTTTTTTTTTGTCATGAAATCATTCGACCTTAGTGGATGGAGGCTTTGCAATGGAATGGTAACCTGCCAGCTCAAAGTGTATAAATCATCATTCCATATAGACTTGGCTCATTCGATTCTGTGAATGGGAGTCGTTAGAAGCTTTGTTGCACACTGATCATATTTGTTTTTGTTACTAACTGTTGTCCTTTAATCGACCTCCCCTTACCCCTTTTGTCTCTATCTTCCAATATTATCAATTTTCGGGACCAAAATTTATTCCCTCCATTCCTTTGGCACAATGTGGCACTTTCATATTCTACTTCAGTTCTTAGTGCGGAATTCTCGTTGTCACAAGATCCCGGAAGTAATCGAAGAAACCTGCAATTAAAATATATAATATCTTTAAAATCAGCATTTAAATATATAATATCTTTAAATTGCCAGTTTGGTAAATGAGTTGGGTGTCAATTCGGTGGTTTCAGTTCAGTTTCGGGCATGAAAGTAATAGTTGTACTTATAAATCAGTGGGTTTCCGTTACACCCTGTAACAAACACAATATTCTAGATAGAGAAAAATCGATTTGAAGTGAAGTGTTGTGCCAGAGTTAATTCTTTAGTAGAAATTCAACTTTTATTTCTCTTGCGAATATTAAGATTATGCCAGGATTCAAGAGAGTGCCAATATTAGATATTCAGAATCAATTTGGATATCAGGGAGCACCAACACCTGAAATCTTGGGATTGATACTTCAACTAGCAAGCCGCCAAACTTGGATGGTGGAGATTCTTCCGGCTGCCAGAGAATACTATTAAACACCTGCAAATGACGCGTGAAAATTGGGATCAATTATGTTACATGATAGTTAATGGATAAAAGTACCACATGCATACACGCTTTTAACCATTTATAAGGTGTTTGGAGTTTATGTTACATTGCGAGAATACCGTGAGGGGGCCCGAGGATAGGTAAGCGAGAGAGAAATTTATAGCCAGACTAACGTGGTATAAAGAGAGGGTTTCTATAATGTAATTTCCCAGCAAGGAATGCCCGGGTTGGAATTGAATTATTGTCCGGGTATGAGAGGAAGTCAGGCTTCAAGTATTCAGGGACCTGGTGGGAACCCATTTGCAATGCAAAACATTTGGGCCCTTGTGTTCCATTAAAATTGTTTCCATAAGGGATGGGGCACGCGGGCATCCAGGTTTAACATAATGAAAATTTGAGCGAGAGGGATCTACTAGGATATCCCAGAAGGGTGAATGCCTGATTGTTAAGTGTAGTACAGGGTCCAGGGAAGATAAGTCCCAAGGAAATGGGCATAAAGGATCCTGGGATGGCCAGTGCCCTGGACCCAAAATAAATGTGTTTTAATAGAAGATCTGAGATCCTAAAATAGGAGGAACTCGTGGCATAGATGAAGTGACAGGTCAGAGTTTGGGATCAAATCCCACAACATTTGGATTTTTCTGATACATCGTTTTGACACCGAGAAGGACCTTCCCACACTTATTGTGCTCTGGATATTATATTAAATTATACACTGACACGTTTGGATATCATATAGAATGACAAGTAGAATGTCCCGCGCGATTGGTGATGTTGGTGTGTTAAATTATGATTTAAATAACACATTTTTATATACAATATGCATGGCATAATTAAAAAATAAATTTATTGATTTTGTTTTCAGTTCGATTTATTATGTATAATATTTTTTTCCCAATACTAGCCATATATCGAACCCTTATCAGGATTCTCAACATATTTATCTCATTGGATTAGAACTTCAGTGGGAGGTTATCATTAAATCCTCCGAACCACTGTGGCTATACATCATTGACACATTTATTATATATAATATATATTACAATATCATCATAATATACAAAATTAAATTTGGTTTTTTTTTTATTTTTTTTATTTTTTTTCATTTATTAATATATATAGATATTAGTTAAAAATTAAATCACAATTAATATTACAATGTTTATTACAATATTTCATATGTACAAATTATTACAATGTACTAATGATCCATTGTTTTGATGCAATTAATGTACTATGCACTGTGAGAGAAGACAAACAACATGATAAGCCCAATGTGCAATGCAAGATGATATGGCAAGCGAAGCTGCCACATTATTTTATCACAACCCATTTTGCGATGTATCAAGAAGAGAAGATAAACAACTAATGACACACAACGTGAAATGTGAGGTGATGTGGCAACCAAAGGTGTGATATCACCTTCTCGTGGCCATCAAGAGAGTGTCATCAAGAACTTGAAATATACAAAAGAGATGTTAACAATACAAGATGTAAAAAGATAATTATAATGGCCATAATGAAGGTTATACTAAAACATGATCAAATTATGAAAAATTTTCAATCGCAAGCAATAAATATAAGAGGAATCATCAACTGCCAAAATTATAGAAAGGAGGGGAGCTTTTAAAAAAGGAGGTTCCCCATATTTTGTGTGAAAAACTGGGGGGTGAGGGAGGGAAGGGGA
>APFE030793034.1:0-18727 GCA_000404065.3 Pinus taeda
TGCAGGTCTTAAAGTGAAGGAGGAGCTCATCTAGATCAGCAAGGTTGGACTGCTACAACAAGCGTTGGACCTAAGGTATGATCGGAAAACACTTGGTTTCTCATAGAATAATGTATGTTTAGAGAAGGATTGCTCTTGTTTGGTTTGTTTGTCACTATAGAGTCTTAGACTCATAGGGAGGTTAGGTTTGTCCGCAAAAATAACTCTTTTCGCATGACAATGACCTGTATTGGAATGAGGTTCTTTTGGTTGCCACTGTCGACAATGAATTGTAATGGAAAACCCTCCACCCACATTTGTTAGTTGAAAAGATGCTCCCCCTCCTCTAGATCCTTAGGATCATTATTCTGGACCTTGGTGGTGGCAATAGTGGCACTGGGCTCTGCATCAATGATCTGCTTCCCTTTTCCATTCCCCTTGTTGGGCTCTAACTCAGGGTCAAAACATGCATCTGATTCTGAAGCGTTCAACTCAGCCATTAGCAACTACTTGGTCTAACACTCACTTGTGGTGTGAGTGGGGCTCTTATGGAACTCACACCACTTTCCTGTGTCCTTCTCTAACTTTGTGTTGTTGTTCTCTTATTGCGGCTTCGACGGGTTGTCATGGGTCACCCCGCCGTGGCTTTGTCCTTTGTTAAGGAGATGTTCAGGAACTCCATCTCATTCTGGATGTATCTGTGTAGGTAGCCATGGTATTTGAGTACCAAATGTAGCTCAGAGTCCTTGATACCCAACTTTGTGCAAAGGGTATGAAAAATGTTTGTGAATTCCAGCACATCTTGGTCCCTTCTTTGTTGCAGCATGGTCCACTTTATGTGTTTGACCTCATAGTTTTTGACAAGGTAGTACTGCTCCTTGACAACATCCTAAAATCAATTCCAAGTGGGTGCGACTGAAAATAGTGATCCCGTACTTTCATTCTTCTGCTCGCAGTAGGTTTCCCACCAGTCCTTGACATGGGGGGATGTTTTGAGAAGTGCAAAAATAATCTTTTGTTGGTTGGAAAAATCATGCATAGAAAAATACCCTTCTCACATATTTAACCATTTATCTACAACATCTGCATCTATGTGACCCTCGATTATGGGGATTTAAAAATTAACTTGTACCTTAAAGGGTGTGGAATTTCTAGAGTAGCTGTTGCAAGTCGATGTGTCACCTCTGGGTAGCTGCTAAAGGATATGGGAAAAGTTTTCCATCATCGCGTTCCTTTGTCACTCGAGGGCTTCTTCGAGCAAGATTTTGATAGGATCTCCTGACCCTTCATCTTTCTTTTCATCCACCATTGGAGGCCGTCAGGATTTGCGAGGCTAGTCTTGCAAAGGTTCGACCAGTCCAAGCCATAACTCCTTATATCTCGACCTCATTCGGGACATGCAACGAAAAATAGAGAGAGAAAACCGCTCCGATACCACTGATCCAAATTTAAATAAGAATGCAACAAATTACAGAAATAACCATAGACACAGAGATGTAGCAGAAATAATACTTCATTTCATTAATGTAAAATACTGAAATATGCTTACAAACAGAAATGGAAATAAACCAGCTAGGATGATGGTGGCTTATCTTTGAGAAGAGATGTGGCAGCTACATGAATCTCAATTGTGTTACAATGAGGCTAAAAGGCTTATTTATTGTTGAGAAATAATGGAAAACCCTAAACATCCAAAAACCTAACCCTGGGAGATGAAACGCCAAACTGTGGGCCCTATTTTGGGTAAATTGGTACATCGACTTCCCGGGGTCATAACTTTGGCATACGATCTTCGTTTGAGGCGCACAATAGCTCGTTACAAATATTTATCTGAGGACTACAACTTTGGGAAGATAAATACTAGTTCATGGGCCCATGTTTCTCCCAGGTTTCCCAAAAAAAGTCGTTTAGGGCCTCAAAACGACTCCAAAAGTTCAGGACCCAAAAAACTGCTAAAAATAGTAAATTGTGCTACAATTAAGGAAACTGAAAAACTGTCAGAGACAATTGTGGGTGTCCAAGTGGGATAGGTGGGTGGCCACCAACATCCACCTGCATCAATAAACTATTTGAGGATGAAGGGCCGACGGTCACACAAAGAACAATTGCAACTAATGATTCTACCCTGGTCTCAAATACTACTTATAGTGATGTGGCCAATTCTTTCTTGCATAGGATTGCGCCCCCCCCAAAATTTATTCCTTATACAGACATGATTTGGTGGGTAATTGAAAACATGAGAATTATGAAAATAAATATCATGAAAATGAAGCATAGAGTCATAGGATCATGCACTCGCAAGGATTTGAGCATAATGTACTATCTACCCAATCCTCAATGTAAATATAATAATCTGTTTGTGGAAAAATTCATGAAGGAACATGACCATGCATCAGAGCCTATTAGATCATGGAGGAGAGATCCAAATAAGCATAAGCGAAAGGAA
The DNA here is from genome assembly GCA_000404065.3 of Pinus taeda. Classification (NCBI taxonomy): domain Eukaryota; kingdom Viridiplantae; phylum Streptophyta; class Pinopsida; order Pinales; family Pinaceae; genus Pinus; species Pinus taeda. The sequence continues at coordinate 2,426 of APFE030793034.1, forward strand.
TTAGGTAAGTACGTAGTGGACTCCCTTTCTAGTCAGTATTTCCAAATATTCCTTATGATGTGTAGACTCTTTACTTACCCTAATACACATAAGTTTATTGATCAATGGACACCATTCATTGATGGGGCTTCAAAGGGTTATATCTTTGATTGGGGAAATATAATTTTAGATAACCTCATGTCTCATATCCTAACTTTTAGAAGCAAGTGTAAAGTATCATAAAAAGAAATTTCCCCCTTTTACATGAGTTCTTACATAATGGACACCCTGTGTTTCACCATGGACTTAACCTCTATGGGGTGGAAGTGGACTTTATAATACCCAACCCCTATCCACATACACCATAATTCTTTGGGATTCAAATTATTTTCCTCATTTTTATAAAATTTGTCATGGAGTCATGCTACCTATTTACCAAATTATTTTTGATAAAAGAGCCCCAAGGGTATCTCCTGAAGCTGAAATAAACTTACTCTAGGTAGGAAACTGGTGCGGTGAAGAGTTTTTTACCTATGTTCAAGTCTTTGGAAGTCTAGTGCACCCCCATGTATTACCTATGTTTGTTCCTGACAAGCTTCTTTCCCAAGAAATAGCATACCAAACTATAGGGAATGGTATTTCAAAAGTTTTAAAGGAAGAATGTGGCCTACTTTTCCTTGTCTGTGTGCTATATATTCTTTGGATAGTTTCAAGCATGAAGGCATTGAAATTAATGCTATTCAAGAGCTCAATTTCCCACCATTGCTAATAGACAGTATGATCCCCATCAAATTGTCAAGAAGGTTTCCACAACATCGAGCATCAGGTAGTTTTCTCATGAGCTAGACAAGTTTAATGATCTATTTGAAAAGGATTCTACTTATTTAGTGGTTATGAGATAGGAAGAAAAACAATTGAATCCATAAGAGATGATTCAATTCACCTAATACAGAGCTACAAGGCTAGATAATTTTCCTAAGGATTCATTAATAATTCCTCAGGAAAGGTTAGTTTAGGATGATGTCATAGTTGTGTATTCCACAAAGACAGTTGATGTGTCTGAATCAAGAGAAACAGTTGCTTCCTCTTCTTCCCAAGTAGAGGGTTTTATGCCTAATACTATGCCTAAAGAAACATGGGAGCGATATAACTAGGCTATAAAGTCCAAATAACCTCAAATTTTAAAGACTAAGTTGGCTTGAGGGGGCCTGACCTAGGTTTAGTGTTATTTAGCCAAACAAATCCCTACACTACTGGCCCTTTCGACATTAGCCCATGGAGTGCAGAATGATGTCTCACCCAAAGTAGTATGGGGGGATGCTGGAACCAAGTCGCTACACCCTTGAGATGGTTGTGATGTTGTTTTATCTCTTCCATCCATGACTTCACATAGGTGATTTCACTCTAGGGATTGTAAGAGAAACCCTCTATTCTAGCCTTCAATACCTTCACCAAAGTACATGATCGACCTTCGCGCAACTCTAACTTGTGGCTCAAGTACTTTCACACTGCTATAGCAGTGTGTCGTGCAGATTCCTCAATTATCCTAAGTGATTTTCTTATATTGTAAAATACTTAAAGTTATCACTGCGTAAGAAGATATTCATGATTATGTTCAATTATTCAATGGAATTCATTCATTCATGCATCATATAAGCATAATAAAGGAAATTCATACACAATATATCCAAATCCATTAATGGAATAAATACATAGAGATTGCAGAATAACTCCTTTTATTGAGCAGCCCCAAGGGTTAGCACAATCGGTCAAGTCGGGGCCTCGCCAATTGGGAGGTCACAGGGTCGAGTACCCGTAAGCTCTTGGGGTTAGGTCTGTTGTGACCGAGGGGTGGACCCCCTTCGGGTGGGGTCCACCCAGATTTCTCGAACCTGGAGTAGCGGACTCACTAACCAGGGCCCGTGAACCAGCTGGAAATTAAAAAAAAAAAAAAAAAAAAAAAAAAAAAAAAAAAAAAAAAAAAAAAAAACCTCCTTTTATTGATATCTTTCAAGTATTACAGACTTTGTTCACTTTGCGCACATAGCTGCAGGGGTCTGCACACTCAGCTGCGGACTTCTACCCTAGGCCTCTGTGCACTTAGTTGCAGAGTCTCTACCTACACTACAACCCAAGACTTATACTTCTTGCTCTAAAGCTATGAATTTCTTCGTCGTGTTACCCTTTAACTACTTAGAGCTTAGCTCTTTTTTATACAATCCCATGGTCTGTGGACCATGGGTAGACCTCTTACAACCGACTTTACTTTACAAAACTAAGGGCGGACTACCCTAATACCTTCGTGCTTCATGACCACAAAATGTAGAGTCTTTACAAAAATATTACAAAAACTTGACTTAAACATGGGCTTTTAGCCCCAAAACTTCCCTTGGTGGATCTCGCTCCGAAAAGGTCCGCAACACAAACATCATGACTCACCCTCAAGTCACTCGACTAGCATGGATATTTTTGTGCGAAGCTCATCTAGCTCGACTCTGATGACCTCAACTTCGACTATGCACTGAGCTGCTTCTTGCTTTACATTGTCAACTATCTTCTTAGTTAGTGCCCCTACATTGTTAGCCTGAAGCTATTGTTGTGTCACTTGCAGATTCGCAAGATTTCCTTCAATATTTCCTATCACCGCATTAGCTTCCTCCAGCTAGGGCTTGAGTTGCGCCTTCAGCACTGCTTCCTTGTGCAGCATTACATCCTCCTGTTCCTTCAACTATTTGGCTTCCTGTAGCTTGGCTAACGTTTGTGTTAGTGCAACGGTTCACACTGTTCCCTTTACCATCGCAATATCTCATCAATCCATATGTTGTATAAATGCTCAGCAATGACAGAGAAATATGCCATGCACACCACTAATTCTTTCTTTTACTAGATATAGTACCCTTTTGGTGTAGTTCCTATTGTTAGGAAGTGTATCATATCCTCAAAATGACCATCCATGACATGCACTACAAATAGCTACGTGTCAGGCAATCCTTCTTCCAAGTTAGTAGGTTCCTACCCTATTTAGATGCGTGATAAATGGCCTGGTCCTATGTTTAGTCATCTATGCTTCGCAACAACTTAAAAATCATACTCTTAGAACAATAAGAGCCATCTGCAGATTCACCCCCCCAACACAGGATTGTTGACCAGGTACTTCAGCACGGAGTGATCCGTATACATCTTAAAATGCCCCCTAGCAAGTAGTGTTGGTACTTTTGGAGCGCATACACTATAGCCAGCCCATCGTGTTCAGTGGTAGAGTAGTCCTTCTCTTCTTTGGATAATATGTGACTTGCTAATGCAATCAGATGGTCTAATCCTTCTATGCCATCCTGTGTTAGTATTGCCCCAACGCTATACATGATGCGCCAACATGTACATGGAATTCTTTCTTCCAGTCTAAGAAGACTAGAATGAGTGCAGTAACCATCTTCTCTTTCAATATATCCAATATTTTCTTACGGTCATCGTTCCAGCAGAACGTGACATTCTTCTTCAACAATTTTTCCATCGGCATGATGGTCTAAGCATATCTTTTGATAAACTTTTTGTAATATCACGTATATCCCAAAGTAGCATGCAACTATTTCACACTCCTCAGCGCTTCCAAGTTTAGCATCACCGTGATCTTTGCGAGGTTTACCATCATTCCTTGTCTGCAAACAACATGCCCCAATAGGTTCTCAAAAGGAACACAAAATAGACATTCTTAAGGTTAAGCGCGATCTGGTATCTTCGACAGGTATCCAACATCAAGCACAAGCTTGCTATGTGGCACTTAACCAGCCCAAATATAGTCCAATCATCAAAATTTACCTCCAGGAACTTATGAATAAATTCCTTGAATTCTGCAACAACTACGAGTGAAAATATTGTAGGTGCATTCTTTAATCCAAATGACATTACAGTGTATTTAAAGCAACCACACTCAGTCAAAAAGGTTGTCTTGCTCCTATCCTCTGGCGTGATTTTGATTTGGTGGTACCTAGAAAACCCATCAATGAAGGAATAGGCTTCTTTCCCACCTATGTTGTCCAACACTTCATCTGTCAACGCAGTCGGGAAAGGATCATGCACACAAGCATCATTTATTTTTCTGAGATCCATGCATATCCTTATCTCATCCTTATGCTTCTTCTCTTGCACCACCATTGGGCTTACCCAATCGGATTCTTCCATAGGATCAATGATGTCTATTGCTAGCATCTTGTCTAGCTCCAAGTGGACATTTTCCTTGTATTTCGGATTGAGGCAGTAAGGCCTATGCTTAAGTAGCTTCGTGTTGAGATTTAATGTGATATTCATCACTCCTAAATCTCTGATTATTTATTTCAAATCCGTAAACATGGTATGGAATAATTCCTGGTATTCATGGAGTAATTCAAAGACCTTATCCACTGTCGCATCATCCTAGTAGTCTCCAATCTTCACGAATTTCGATTCTTCCTCTGTACCAATGTTCACTTGTTCTGTTTTCACCAACGCAGTTATATCAAGGTTCTCAATCTGTGGTCATTGAACCTCACGATGGCCTTATTTTTCTGGAATGTTAATCTTCCATGGATCCTCATCCTCATCTTTAGGAGTTACATTATAACATTCGAGTGTGTGACTTAGCTGAGTAGCCCATTCATGCTGAATTAGGTCTAAAGGATCCTACGGTATCTTGAACATGGCTACTTTCACCTCTTGTAGTGCTTCATCAATATTGTCAAACCTGTCCTCAAAACTAAATGTCATCATGAATCCTTCATGTAGGATATCCCATTCACCTGTCCCATGGCGGAGCTCTGTTTCTATATACCAATTCATTGGGATAACAACTAGGGCATGACAAAATAGGTGTGCCCACTTAGGTTGGGTCTTTTCTCCATAAGCCTGCATCCATTCGGCCATATGCATGCATGGATCATTTTGCCCATCGTACTTATCTGTCAGTCACATCTTAGGCTTCCCAAATCATGTTCTCATCATCCTCCTACATTTGTGCCAATCATCAAAGCTTCCCTTGTGTGTACCCCACCATCTTGCAGGCGTAGTGTGCAGTGCCTAGTCCAAGGCCTGGAAGCATTGATTTTCTGGTACCTCCCTTTAAAATGCATCCAAAAATATATCTACCTTAGTTAGAACATCATAAATAGGCATATTTCTTACCTCGGATGACACACAATGTAGCAATCAGGTCATCATGTTGCAATTCAGCATAGTTACTTCATGTAACCGATTCTGCCAATGTTATATTTTTTCGTCGAAGTCTGACGTGTAGGAACTCTCGCGATCCCATGTAATCCATCCATCTGTGATGGGATTCACCCAATTTTGGTCTCCCGCTGTTATATTATAGATGCAGTCAAGATCATCATCACTTTCATAATCACAGACTGTTTCCATATAGTGTGATCCTTCAGTAGGATCGAGGGGTATTATTATGAAAACCAATTTCTTCTCAAATATCATCTTTCCCTTCTTCAAATTGATTACCCTATTCATATCAGTAGCCCAGTCAATTCCCAGGAGAGAAGGGTAGGGATTGCTGTCATCCACTATCTCTATTACTTCAAAATCTGCCAGTGTGCTCACTCCCTCAATGTCCATGGTCACCCACTACAGCTGCCCCATGGTGACGATTTTCTCCTGATTCGCCATCCTTAGCTGAATCGGAGACCAGTGTAACATAGGTCTCCCCATTCTCTCCCAGGTATTCTTTGGCAAAACATTTGAATCTAACCCTAGGTCCAAAATAACATGATCCATTTCATACTCTCCTATTTGTGTAGTCAGTCTCATCTCCCGTCCCATCCTTGTCTTATGCTTGACAATATTTCATATCACATGTAGCTCACCTAGCGTGGTTCCAGTACATCTATTGATGAGTTATTGTAACCCTTTCAAAGCCTTACTGTCATGCAATAGCTTCATACAGGTTTCTAGGAAAGTTGTGAACAACGATCTTTACAGTGTGTGCGATCTTACAGAGAACTAACCAGCGTCTCCTTCTTTATATGGTCATGTGTAACACCTTGGGCTTCCCATACAACCCTCACAACGAACTAGAATTGGTCTGAGTCCTTAGTTTCCAAGCCTTTGAACAAAGGCAACTTCACTGTATTTGTCATACTAAATTGCGGTGGAGGTGGAGGTGGTACGGGTGAAGCTGGAGGCGATGGAGGCGAAGTTGGAGGTGGTGTGGATGGAGGTGGTATTCACGGGAATCCTTCTCTTATTAACTGAATAGCACTTTGTAAAGAGACCTTCACTATCCTTTCTTCATCTCTATGCGTAGGTGAAATCAAGTGGCTATACTCTGGACCCTGTTTCCCTTCGTTCCTGTAAGTTTTTCCACTTTGCGTAGTCCTGAAAATCAAGGTAGTTGCATAACCAATTTTCCCCACAACAACATTTTAATTCAAGTATTCAAATATTTTATGTACTTACCTCATGGTCCTTTGAAAAAGCATCGCTCTGCCTCACTATATCTAACTGAGGTTTCGACCCCAAATTCAATCACAAATCCTCCTATAATGCGATCGAGCTAATGATCGACAGCAAGGGAGATCTTATCCTTTGATGCTTACAACCTTCATACTAGCTCTGGGGTCCGCACAATAGGACCATCAAGTTTCCACCTTCCTTGGCTATCTGCAAGCTTCGTGATCCACTCGTATAGCTCAATAGGGAAAGAGCAGAAAATGTTTTCGTGGATCTCTGTATACATGTATCGGTCCAACCACTGTTCCTTTGACATTCATGGGTTTCTATTTTCTTATACCATGAATTCATGGATCTTTCCATCCAACCAGTCTCCAATCTCCTTCTTAGTTGGATTACAGTGATACGACATCACACATCTCTTATGAAAATTTTGATCCTGACAACGAAACCATTTGTTGGCTTGAGAGGTCCTGACCCAAGTTCAGCGTTATTTAGCCAAACAAATCCCTACACTATTGGCCCTTTCAGCATCATCCTGCAAAGTGCAGACTGAAGTCTCACCCGAGGAAGTATGGGGGGATGCTGGAACCAAGTTTCTGCACCCTTGAGATGGTTGTGATGTCGTTTTATCTCTCTAGGTCTTATAAGACAAACCCTCTATTCTGGCCTTCAATACCTTCACAAAAGTACACAATTGACCTTTGCAGAACTCTAACCTGTGGCTCAAGTACTTTCGCATTCCTATAACAGTGTTTCGTGCAGATTCCTCAATTATCCTAAGTGATTTTCTTATCTTGTAAGATACTTAAAGTTATCACTGTGTAAGTAGATATTCATGATTACATTCAATTATTCAATGGAATTGCATCCATTCATGCATCATATAAGAATAACAAAGGAAATTCATACACAAGATATCCAAACCCATTAATAGAATAAATACATAGAGATTGCATAATAACTCCTTTATTGATATCTTTCAAGTATTACAAACATTTTTCACCCTGTGCACACAGCTGCAAGGGTCCAAGCACTTAGTTGCGGACTTTTACCCTAGACCTTTGCGCACTCAGCTACAGAGCCTCTACCTACGCTATAACCCAAGTCTTAGACTTCTTTCTCTAAAGCTATGACTTTCTTCATCGTGTTATCCTTTAACTACTTAGAGCTTAGCTCTTTTTTATGCAATCCCATGGTTAGCGGACCATTGGTAGATCTCTTACAACCGAATTTACTTTACAAAACTAAGGGTGGACTACTCTTTGTGACACATAATACCTTCGCACTTCGCGACCACAAAATTTGGAGTCATTACAATAATATTACAAAAACTTGACTTAAACATGGGCTTTTAGCCCAAAAATTGCCCTTGGGTGATCCCTGATCCGGATTTAAATAGGAACGCAATAGATTACAGAGATAACCATAAATACAGAGGTGCAATAACCATAAATAAAGAGATGCAGTGGAAATAACACTTCATTTCATTAATGGAAAATACCGAAATATGTTTACAACCAGAATTGGGAAGAAATCAGCTAAGACGATGGTAGCTTATCTCTGAGAAGAGATGTACGGCTACATGTCTCTGAATTGTTCCGAACTTGTGTTACAATGAGGCTCGAAGGCCTATTTATTATTGAGAAACAATGGAAAACCCTTCACATTCCAAAACCGACCCTTAGAAGATGAAACGCCAAATTGTGGGCCCCGTTTTGGGTAAATTGGTAATACATTTGACGCGTACAATAGCTCATTAGAAAGATCTATTCAAGCACTATCATTGTTGGAACGGCAACACTGGTCCATGTTCCCGTGTTGCCCCTGGATTCCCAAAAAACGTCGTTTAGGGCCTCAAAACGGCTCCGGAAGTTCAGGACCCGAAAAACTGCTAAACATAGTAAGTTGTGCTACAATTAAGGAAACTGAAAATTCTGAAAGAGACAATTGTGGGGGTCCAAATGGGATAGGTGGGTGGCCACCAACATCCACCTGGATCAATCCCGCTCCCAAGAGACTTGCTTATAAGAGAAAGTTCAAGACACTCCTAAAGTCTTCAAAAAACTTTTATAACAATAAAGGCCTCTAAGAAGCCTTTATGGGATGAATACATTGAAATTATACCGGCTTTCCAAACATCCAATATTTTTTTAAGAGTTCAATAAATTCCTCCATTTAATATCTTTTCTAGTTGTAGAACAAGAATGTTGGCAAAAGGGTGAGGAAGAAAAGAAAAATTGATCATTCCCAACCTTTACTCCATAGAAATGCTTCTGTTGAGGTTGTATGGAATGGCTCTTTTATGACTCCTACATAGGAGCTACGAAGGATCACTCAATTCAAAGGAGCCTATGCTTCAACAACAATAGATAAAGACACATAAGTACAATAGTTGTTAAAAGAAAAAGAAGACATAATTGTTCATTTGGAACAGACTTTTGAAATTAAGAAACAAAAGATTGTTGAGCAATGGAAAGGATAGATTATTAAGCTCCAAAACATGTTTTAATGCCCTAAAAGTTCAATATGCTACTCATTTGTAGCCCCAAGACATTCAAATACAGGAATTGAAGAGTAGGATTGAACAACTAAGTGTTAATCTTGAATTGGTAGAGTCCAAGAAGGAAGAAAAAGAGTTAAACACTCTCCTTACTCAACAAGATATTTTTTTTTTCAAAAGTTGGCAACTATTCATGATTTATGCAATACATCTAGTTCCCTAATTAATTAGTTATCATATATAATAACTTATTGTGATGACATTGAAGAAAAAATTGTAGGTTTCCTTACATGTAAAGACAATGCTGATGGAAGAGTAGCTAATATTCTTAGAATTGAAGAATCACATAAGGAAATTGTTTTTAGTGAATGGGAAGTTTGTCTTAAGAAAACAAAGGAAACAATGTTTCATGCAAGAAATATTTCAAATAATATCATTGAGGTAGTTAGTGATAACTTATTTCAAGAAAATCTCATATCAAATTGCCCTGAAGGAACATTTCTAGATATTAAACTATTCACTAAAATGTGGTAAGAGTCATCAAAAAAGTAGGCCGAAGTTATTGATCCGCTATCTAAGATTAACTTGGAAAATCATTGGCAGTTTTTGGTAAAACCACAAAGTCAGTGGTTGATCCTCTAGTGTTTATCCAATACCACCACTCAAATTTTGTCAACATTAAGAGACACAATATTCATCAGTCAGATGTGAATTAAAAAAAGGTCTCCACCTTAGTTAAAGAACATGATATATATCTACGAGCTGCAACAACAAATGGGAGGACAATCTTCTTCAGTAGCTTAGATAATTTGTTACAAATGATTCTAAATCTATCTCTTTTGGTTTATTTTGGCTATGTTTGCTAAACTGCCTAAAGTTGTTACTATATTTTCTTATGAAACTATAAATCCCCTCATTTTGTTATGAGAAGGGGTTTCGAATTTTTGAAAGAAGGTTCAAGCTTGCACTATTGTAACTTCATTTTTTCTTAGTATATAGTTGAAACTTCATCATTTTTCCCATGAGAAGAGCATTAATATATCATCTTCTACTATCCTTGTGTTATTCTTTTGTTTAAGAGTTGAATGGAAAGTTTTCTTTTGTTCATTGTATATGTGTTGTAACAACCATTGTGGATTTGAATCATAAATTATACATATGAATAGTGAGATCTCATATATGTGATGAATTTGTAAGTTAATTTAATTAAATATTTAACTAAATTAATTATATTTCTCTGTTTTAAATTCATATTTACATGATAATCTACATTGTCATATTAATTATGAAATCTCTTTAATCATATATACAAATATCATTCCCAAGATAGATGTTAAGTTTATTACTCCTATTTTTAGTTTTAGTTATATCAAAGCTTTATAATTTTATATAATCCATTTCTTATAATTTAATTTAAATGGAAATTGGTCCCATAATCCCAGTCAGAGCCACCAACCTAAATAGACAAGGATCTACTCTAAGGCCCCAAATGGGTGCTTTTCCTCTGATTTTGAGGCTGACATTTCAAGCCTTCAACACCTTCCCACTGCTGAAACTGAAACATTTGGTGATTCTATTCTTGATGACGAATTGTTCCTAATATCGTCATCTGAATCATGGTAGGGAAACATTATCATATATCTCTAGACCCAGACTTTCCAATTCAATATCTCTCGGTTTGACTAGCGACATATTCGATATGAAGCCAAGAACTCTACTATAATTGGTGGCACCCTTTATCATTGTGGTATCAATATGGTTTTTCGAAGGTTCCAAACACATGAGGAAGCTGAGAAATTCATAAATGAATGTCATTCTGGGGCATGTGGCAGTCATTTATCTGGTTATGGCACTGCACAAAATATTCTGCATGATGGTTACTTTTTCCCTACTATATTTCATCACTACATCCTCGTCATCCAAAAGTGTCATGCATGCCAGATATAGGATCATAAGACCCCTGCTTTTCCTGCTCCTTTCCATCATGTTATTTTCCTCGGAACAATTGCAAAATGGGGCATTGGTTTCATGACATGTATCCCTCACTTGGTCAGGCGGAATGGCTATATCATCATAGAGGTTGACTATTTTACCAAGTAGGATGAGGTGATGCCTACATACAATAATACAAAAAAACTACTCTCTTTTTCTTCAACCATGTAATTTCATGGTTTGGTGTTCCACAGGCTATAATTACTGACCATAGAAAACATTTTCACAGTCACATGATGTTCGACTGACTACCAAGTTGGGACTCTCCCATGAGATTTTCTCTCCCTACTACCCTCAAGCGAATGGGAAACTTAAAGAAATCAATAAATTTCTCAAAATAATCCTTCGGCGTATAATAGGGGTGTTACACAAAAATATCATCACCATGATTATTTTCAGTCAGTATGGGTCTATCATCACCTATACTAGCCTCCTAAGCAAGTCTCAGACCTCAGCTCTTCATGTTAAGCTTTGCAAAAGAGAGCAAGACGTTGAAAATCAATATTACTCTGGTTCCGCACTTTCTCCTACTTTTACTTGCAGACCCGCATCCCTTGTTCATAATACCTGCGTACCTGCCCTTTTTGTCTGTAAAGGGGTGGGTGCGTACCCCTGTAAAAGTAAAAAAGGTGCAAGTTTATCCTAAAAAACTCGCTTTTGGGTTAATTCTAGATGTTTCTAGAAGAATTTGGATGTGGATTGTTTGCTCCAAAGTGGTTCATGCATCCCAAAAGAGAAGGAGCTAATCCCTTGATAGGAGGAGCTATCCCTTTGAAGGAGGACCTAGTAACTTCCCTCCATTGCATTATAAATTAAGGCATTGGGTCAGTTGCTAGAGAGGTTAGAAGCTGAACATTTTGAGGGTAAATGCTGATGGAATTGGGACTTCCTAGTTAAACTTGAGAGGAGAGATCACATACCTTTTGGTTTCATTGGGAAGTGAGTGAAGCTTGTCAAAGTAGAGGAGACTTCTTGTCGGACCCTGGGAGGAGCTTGTACAACATCAAGGCACAGGTTGTAAAGTTCTTCTTCATTTGAATTAATACAATCAGATTCATTTTTCTCAACAAATTGTCTTATGGTTTGTTTCATAATCTCCTTGATCATTATGATGAATATGCTTTATGATATTGGCTTTTCAGGTGCTATGTAATTGTTTGTTGGTTTGTGTTTGCAGAATTATAATTCAAGGAAGCTCATTTGGAGCGAGGGAGCGAGGCTTCCAAAAACTTGCATTGGACCCAAGGTAGGCCTAAAACACTTGTTTGTCTTTGTTTTAATCGCATATTTAGAGAAAGATAGTTTTTGATTGGCTTGCTTGTCACTAGATATCAGTAGATACTAGGAAGGTAAATCTTGTCCACAACCTCGACTCATTCCGCGTGACAAAATGGCGACTCCGCTGGGGACTTGATTTTTTTCCTTGTTTTCACTTTGACCTGAGAAACTTGCCTTTTTGTTTTTGTTTTTGACTTGTTGTGTGTGGAATTGGGTGGATATAGTGGATCTAGGTTTGTTTTGGCTTTTCATAACTTTAGGAGAAGTCCACACTCTATGCTTGTATCACAGTGCGTACCTCTACGCATGTTTACTTTGCACACAGAGTGGGCACGCACCTGTGCAAACTCTGAGCCTGCGGACCCTGCTAAATTTTTGAAAAACTTGATTTTTCCTCTTTTAATTAGTTTTATTTTTGTTTAGGTGTTGTTATATTCTGCCCAGACTTGCTTGTGACTTGTCAAAAGCATTCCTTGTCTAATTTCATTGGTATTAGGGTTTTACGTGAAATTCCTAGAAGTTTTGGTTGTCGGTCTTGATTTTCATTTCGGTCGTGTAGTAGCTTAGAGCTTAGAAGCATAGAAGCCTCAGATCACCCTGGTTTTTATTGCCTTCTTGTGAGTTTGACCATTTGTAAAATAAACTCTTGTTGAGGAATCCATCTTGAGTTTTCTCTTTCCAAAATTTCGAAAAGCTTGTGTTAAAAGTTTGGATTTCATTTTTACAAAAAGAACAAAAGATCGCTTGTTTTTTACTGATTTGTGATTCTGGACGAGTTAGTCCTTGGTTTGCTTATCGCCAAGTAAAACATCCTTGAAAAGACAAAAATATTTTGTAAGCTTTTACTTCAAGTAGGTTTTTATAGTTTGTAGATCTTAGGATTTGCTTTGTTCATTGTTTTCTCAAGATTTGCTTTAGTTATAGTTTTAAGTGTTTTTATAAAAATACAAAAATCTCTTTTGAAAAAGTTTTTTTTGGTAGCATTTGAGCATTTGAATGAAAAAGGAAATTCTTGTGAAAATAACTAGTTGTCTCGTTTTGAGTGCATTGGAACAAAAACTCTTCTTTAAATTTGTTTGTTAAGAGGGATTTGTGTTTACATGCATTTGCATTCTCAAACTCTTTCTTAGCTAGAAATTAATTCAAGAAAAAAGATTGTTTGATCATCTTAAGTGCATATTTTTAGTGATTTCAAGTCGAGTCTTCACACCACGAGTTTCATTTCCACACCTCTTGACTTAATCAAAAACCAATAAAAATAACGCTTAAAGTAAAATTAATCTAGAAATCTTTTTATTTCTAGGGCTCTATTACACCAACATAGCTTAGGCTAGTGTCGTGGAGTAGGGAGTACTTAACTCTCCAAGATAGTAAAACAAACAAGTAGCTGTATCTTGCGGTAGGAGAAAAATCCAATTGTTGCATCTATGCTCTGGGAAAGCTCCTCTTAAAGGAGAAGCATGAGATCATGTCCGAACCAGTGTGGGAATCAATCCTTCCTCATTGGGAACGACGCCAGATATTCACGTATTACAAACGGTAAACCTCGGATTAACCATTGTCGAGGAGCCTGGGGTCACTTGTTGGTAAACCTTGGTTTATGTCAAGGAGCCTTCAAGGAGATTGAGCTTGTTACTCTGCCCTTGCGTGCGTATCGGATCGTAAACTGTTCCCCCAGGTATATTTGTTTCTGTTGGTAACAATAGTGGCCATATTCTATATGATTCTTCCTAAGGTGACGATGGTGGGAAGATCCCACTGCACCTGGAGCAGACGTCGGCTAGATTCACTTGGATTTTCTGGGGGGTTCTCTTCACTCGAGACAGTTAAGTGGAGAAACTTGTGCCAGTCTATTCATTAAGAAGGTTGTCGGGGTAACTGTTCCAACCGCTATTTCTATATCGAACTCTGCGACGTTGGATTTCATCACCAACTAGTGTTTCGGTCCGGAAAGTTAATGTTTGTGTGTGATTGATCTCCTAGATTCTTTAGGCGTGTGATTCAATTTGTTTGGTTCTTTAGAGGCTTTAGGTGGTTTTCATTGAGATTTTACATTGTTTGCGTGTGAAGTAGTTAAAAGTCTTTAACTATGGCTAAATTAACAAGACAGTCCCGTAGACTTGGGGGCCAATCTCCTGAGTTTGTAAACGTGGCTGAGTTACTGAGGAAGTCCCGTAGGCTTCGGGGCCAACCTCCTGAGGAAGTACCGAGCCAACTTGAAGGCTTGAAAGTCCTCGTAACTCCTAGAGACAGTAGAAGTGGGTCACCTGAAAAAGGAGAATCTTCTTTGATAGTTCATTCTGATTCTCAACCGTTAGTAGTTTCAGAAGTTACTGTTAGTGTTGCATCTACTAGTGATATAGGTGAAGAACCGGAAATATCTGAACCCGAATCTGAAATTGCTTCTACTCCCATATCATAGTTTTCTTCTCCAGCTTCTAGTGGTCCTAGTTCACCTAGGGTAGAAACTGTAATTACCCAAGATCTTCCTTCTGGACTTATAGCTATTGAAGAACTTGCTATTTCGGACAATGAAGAAAGTTTTCTTTTTCCAAAAGATCGACCTATCTTAGACCTTAGGGAGCGTGAATCAATCTTTTACAATCCTCCTAGGAGCAGTGCTTGGTATCGTTCATTGAATAATCTTTTGGAAAACCCGGGACTAAGTTTTTCACCACCTCGTATTTTTTATCATCCAGCACCTAGAGATTACTATCCTTTGTTGAATATGTCTAATCAGTCATCCATGTTTTCTCAATCTCCGGAAACCTTTTTGTACGGCGGTCCTTCTTTTCTCGTTGGGTATCAGTCTATGTCTGGTACTTTTTTGGGAGCATCTCCTCAACCTATCGAACAAAAGTTATTAACTGGAAGTAGTGGTACTAAACTGTTGAGTGTAGAAGATATTCTCATGATGTCAGGATCCATTCCTAATCCTCAACCGCAAGGTGGCCAGTCTCCGCCTAAGGGGAAACCTCAAGGTACCCAATATGTGCCTAGGGGGCAACCCCAAGGTACCCAGTATATACCTGAGGGGAAACTGCAAGGTACTCAGTTTGCACCTGGGGGACAACCTCAAGGATAGTACATACCTACGGGATAGTACGTTCCTCAAGGTCAGCCCCAGACTCAATATGTACCCCAAGGTCAACCTCAGTATCAATATGTACCTCAGGGTCAACCTCAGTATCAATATGCTCCTCAAAATCAACCTCAATATCAATACGTACCTCAAGGTCAACCCCAGTATTAGTACGTGCCTCAGGGTTACCAACCCCAAGGTCAGTACCCAGCTCAAGGTTACCAACCACCTTTGGGTCAATCATATTATCAACCCTACCCTCAACCCGGTTATGGTCCTCAATATCCTCAACCTGTTATGGGTCCATACCCCGGAACGAATTTAGTGTGGGATCCATCTCAATCCCAACAGGTCTTGCAACCGAATGCGCAGTTGTCATCTCAAACTGGACAACCCTTGGTTTCTGGTTCATCCCAGCAACCTGCCCAGCCTACTGTTCAAACTTCTGCACCTTCTGTAGTTTCTCAGTCTGGGCCAAGTACGCCTCGTACTCCGCCTCAAACATCTACTGCGACTGCTACAACATCTGTTCCATCTACCCCACCTTCTTCTGGAGTATCGACAGCTCCGGTTTCTATTGTCCCTGTATCTACTCCTCAGATATCTTTACCTCAGTCTAGACCCACGGTCCATACTTTGGTTCAGATGCCTGTAGGAAGTACAATTGTCACTACTCAACCTCAATATAATCAACAACCGTACCAAGGACAGTACCAATACGGTCCTGCTCTGTAGCAACCAACCTATCAGTATCAACCATACCTTGGGTATACATATCAACAACCTCAGCAACCCCGGTATGGTCCGGTTAATCCTGGTTTTCCAAGAGGTCAAAATATCCCAAATGCGATCCCCATTCCTAGTTATCTTGGATATCCTCCTCCTGGGGCTGGTGTGCAGACCCAGAGTTTTCGGGACCCTAATCTTCAGTTACCATTTATCGTAACTTTGGACCTGCCTGACTTGACGCGCCTTACGAACGATCCAATTAACTATCTTCAGTATTGGCTGCCAATGCCGCATAAGTTGCCTAGTGATA
>APFE030793034.1:38874-57523 GCA_000404065.3 Pinus taeda
AGAGGAAATCTACATGAAGCAACCTGAAGGCTTTGCGGTGAAGGGTACGAAAGAACTGGTATGCAAGTTAAAGAAGTCTCTGTATGGGTTAAAACAGTCACCAAGGATGTGGTATCAGAAATTTGATACACTTATACCGGGACTTGGCTTCACCAGAAGCAAAGCAGATCACTATGTGTATTTTAAATTAATTGGTGATCGTGTTATTTATCTGGTCTTGTATGTGGATGATATGTTGCTGGTTGGAAATGACAAAGAAATTATCCAAGATTTGAAGACCCAGTTGTCCTCCAAATTCGACATGAAAGATCTTCGTGTTGCAAACTATATTTTGGGCATGGAAATTAAAAGAGATCGGGAAAATAGGAAGCTCTGGTTAAACCAGAGGAAGTATGTCGAGACAATACTACAAAGGTTTAATATGCAGGATAGTAAACTGGTGAAGGTTCCTATTCCTGTAGGTGTGAGGTTATCTGCTGAAAAATGTCTCAAGACACAAGAAGAGGAAGAGGACATGTCCTGTGTTCCATATACAAGTGCAGTTAGTAGCTTGATGTATGCATTGGTCTATACTAGACCTAACATTACACATGCAGTGGGAGTATTGAGCAGGTTTATGTCAAAACCAGGAAAGGAGCATTAGATAGCAGTGAAGCGGGTTTTTAGGTATTTGCGTGGCACTAGTGGTTATGGTCTATGCTACCAAGGAAGACCAGGATTGGACAGAGTGTTGGATATTTGTGGCTTTGTTGATGCAGACTAGGCTGGAGATCTAGATCATAGAAGATCTACAAGTGGGTATGTGTTTAACCTATTTGGAGGTGTAGTTAGTTGGATGAGTAAGAAACAATTTGTAGTGGCACTATCAACTACAGAGGTAGAATACATGGCAGCCACCCATGCAAGCAAGGAAGCAGTTTGGTTTCAAAGATTGTGTTCAAGTATGGGGTTAGTATAGGAAGCTATAAGGATAGACTGTTTCAGCCAAAGTACAATTTTCTTGGTAAAGAACCCTGCATATCATTCAAAAACAAAGCAAATTGATGTTCAGTATTACTTTGTGAGGGATATGATATAAGACAAAAAGGTGTTGCTGGTAAAGGTGGACACTTTGAAGAATACTGCAGATGCATTGACAAAATCTGTGAGCTCTGAGAAGTTCTCTTGGTGTAGAGAGACAATGGGCATTTCAGGGTTGGGAAAATGACCAAGCTCTCTTATGCCCCCCTGTGGAAAGAAAACAACAAGTGGGCAAATGTTGGGTTGTGTTATATTCTTTCCACTTAGTTAACAGGGGGTTTGAAGGGCACCCGTAACCCCACTTTATGGGGTCCAAGGCAGCACCCTAGAAAATTTTGGTTTTGGACCCTATGTTAGGTTGGGTGGACCCACCTATGGTTTTGTGCATGATTTTCGCACATGTTTTTTGCACGCGATGGTTTTCGATCCATGGTATTGGACGCGATGGTTTTTGGTCCATGGTATTGGATGCTTCAGCAGGTATAAATATATATTATAACATTGAAAGGAACATAATGAAAAATCAAGCAGGTAGTCTCGGTTTTGGGATCCAGGGGAAAATCTCTGTGTATATGTGTTTTATTTGTTATGATCTCGCATTGTTTAGTTTCTGTGTTTTAGAATTCGTATGCAGGTAATTTCTGTATGGGTTTAAAACCTACATTAAAGAACTGAGCATATTGTTGTATGTCTAGTTACCTAAGTTGGCTAGAAGTTGAGCAAGAATTCTTGAATAGAGGGTTAGGAAACATCATGACTACAACACCGTCAGCCCTGACTACAGCACCATGGTCACCTTGACCAAAGCCTACTCCCTCCATGGCGAAGAGAAAAATTAGAAAAAGCCACGACAAACCCTAGTTCAGCAATCACCATGGAAGATTCCAACTGAGCAGAGAGAGAAGGTTCATATAGATAAAAACATTGAACCTATGGAACCCTAGGAAATAGACAAAGAAGAGATAAATGTGGGGATTAAGGATATTAGCGCGAAAGGTGCAAAGTCAATTTCTCGGCTGTAGCCATATGTACCCTCATGAAAACCAACCGCCAAAGTAATTAGGGATGCTAACTTTGTGAAATTCAAGGTATGGTATTCATGTCGTTGTTGTAGAAGGAAGTACCTATCGAGCGTGAATTCTTGGCCCAGGTAACATTTATAAAGATGGAGGATTTGTATTTGGGTGACCACAAGAAATTTCCATAGCTCGAACCTAGTAAATACTTAAAGACAATCTACTATGATGAGGAGGGAGTTACAAGACTTGAACCAATGAAGTGGCAGTCAAGATTGAGCATGTAGGATTGCTCAACATGCTGTATGTCCCACATTTTAGCCGCAACATTATTAATACCATTGGTGTGCACTATTTTTTGGCGTTGGTTCATGATGGGTGCCTCTAGCTAGGAGGGCCCATCCCAATTAATGATATGTTGATTTGCAGAATCACAGTGCTACCATACTAGGGCGCAAACCCTGCAGATGCTTTTGTGTGGAAGTCACAAGAGAAAAAGCTCACAGACCAAATGAAAAGTGACTTCAGGTTAGTGAATAAGTATAGGGGTTATGCCATTAGTTCTATCTCAGATGAAGTTGTGCAGTTTGTTGCACAAATCTTGGCAGGAAAAATCATGTGCAAGTATCGTGTTGATGAAGTACCAGAACTAGTAGCATCATTGGTCGTGTCGTGCAGTATGGGGTCCAATTCAATTAGGCCAAGTACTTATCCCAAGAATTCTTTGATGATTTCTGAAAAGCGCCGGAGGAAGGAAAAGCATTCCACTATGTGTGGTTGCTATTATTGATCGCATTGATAGATTGGAGGACGCCAAAGGATTCCCACTTCCCTATGATGGATCTAGGGTTTTGTGAGGCTATCAAAATTGCTTCGCTGTGGAAAACAAAGGACCCTACCCATGCCATTTAAAATAAGATGTTCTAGATAATGTTTCAAATGGAATTGCATATGGTAATTAACCAGAAGCCACGGTTGTCACCAAGTCTATTCATAGAATATTGGTGCATTGCAGATTTTAAGGTCGATTTCCATCATGTATACATCCGTGTGAGGTGTGATTTGATGAAAAAATGGACAACGTTTCCATTTTTTGTCATCGAAGATGATATCATGCAGTTATTCCTTCATTGGCCAACTAATTGGCTCCTTCCAACAAATATTTTCAAACGTATAATAGCGACTCGTAAAGAAGACACAGTAGGCACTAGTAAAGAGGTGCAGAAGAAAAAGGAGACAATGACCATCCACAAAAAAAAGAATACCATGCTGGAACCCTAGAGTGTGCACGACGAAGAGAAGCATATAGAAGAACTTGATCAAGGCATCGAATACCTCTCTATAGACCCATAAAACATTTACTCTCCCTTTATTCTTAAACGGTGACAAAAGTCAAGTGTGGGAGCCACATGAAATAAGCACAAATATGATAAGTCCATTGGCCTAGAGGCCATGGTCCTCACTAAGGGGACTTGGACGAAATTGGAGATACAATTACATCCATGATAGAGGAAATCTGGGGCCACATTGAAGAATAGTACGAGTCAGTTTTGATGAAGGCCCAAGAAAGCCTCAAAGAATTGTAGGTTCAAGTAATCTAGGTTAAACTGAGCATGCTTCAAGTGAGCCAGTCTCAAGTGAGCGAGAAACCAACAACATCTAGCAATGTGTAATCAGTCCTCACTTCAAAGCTCCATGTTGTACCCCTACCTAATGGATCCTTACATCTGAATGATGCCACAAAATGGGAGAGTGATAGTTGCCTAAAGACTTAAGTATTAAGCTTGTAGTGCTCCACCTATCCACATTGCATCAAATACACCAAGGTGTTGCCAATGAGCTTAAAGTATGAGAACAATGGGCTCTCATGGTGATCAAGGATGCGTAGATCACCAGTGAATAGGTGTTCGATGAAAAGCACAAAGATCTTCAAGATCATGATGAGGCAGCTGGAGAAGGCCATTTCAATAGTATGTAGTGATCTCCCTGAGCTCCATATTTAGTCTGAGGCTACTTCTAAAGAAAACGTGCAGCAACTAGCAGATACATTTACAGAACCAAAGGTGCAAGTCGATAAGTTTGCTTTGATCTGCAGTTACAAATCACTGAGCTTCAACTATTGCTGCAGTCCATCACGATAGTAGAGATCCAAGAGAACCATGAGGATACCATCAAAACATACAGGGTGAACCTCAATGTTGCAGTCAAAGAGTGTAGCCAATTGTTTGAAGAGACACTAGAACTATGGGCCTCGCTGCAAGATGACCCACAGGTGAAAAATATTGAAGTCACCATCCAGGATATGCAGCTGCAATATGATGAAACAAAGGCACACATTAGCCCCTGTGCAATGGTTTTCCTGGTTGAAAGAGGGTACATCCCTACAAGGATAGATTGAGGAGTTGTAGAAGAAGATACGTATCATCACTGCACAGATGCAACCATGGGAAGAAGAAGCAGGGAAGCTCTCACAGAATGTGGAGGGTACACTCAAGAGTATTCAATAGATGCAACAAACTATCGGCTTAGCAGCAGAAGGGAAAACTATAGAAACGTTGGTCAAAGAAGTTCGAGAAGAAGAAGTTAAATGCACAGTGGCATTTCACCTAGTGAAGTCTTTGTTCACGAGCCTGAAAGAAAAGATTTGAAGTGTAACAGTAAAATGACTTGAGGATGAGTCATATAATTGTGTTGGGGGCTTTTTGGGATAAGGTCCCCTCGTTCAATGTTGTTCAAATATTGTAAGTCTCTGCATTTTGAGGAGTGGAGTGCGAGTAGCATAGGTAAAATAGGGGTCAAGGGGTTTTAGGAAGGTCAAAACCCCTTATATTTTGGTATTCTTATGAGATCCGCTCATGGTTTGCAGACCATGGGATTGTAAGAAAAGATTATAAAAGGGTATCTTAGTGAGTCTAAGGATATAAATCACTTGATGGATCAACTACATTTGAGTCTGTAATTGTAGATCTTTCTGTTTTGGGTGAAGGGGAAGGCTCTTGGAGCTAAGTGCATAGACAACTTGATAAGTCTGTAGTTGAGTGTGCGGGCCCCTGTAGCTATGTGTGCAAGGTTTGGAAAGTTGTATAAGGAAGATTTGAAGTAATAAAAGATAATTGAAGCAATTATATGTCTATTTTTATGCGCTTCTGTATTTTCTATATTTATGTGCAACTGAATGATATTTATCTATATTTTATCTTAATTACTCCATGAAGATCTAGATCTACTATTAGATGTTATTTTAGGCATCATTAGATGTTTACACAAAGCTTATAACTCTGTTTAACTCAAAATCACTTGAGTTTCATGAATAAGGGTTCGTGAAGGTCAAATCAGGCCTAAACTATAGAAAACACCTTAAACCACATCACATAGCCTTCTCGATGCAAACGCCTAGTTATAGCATCCCTTAATACTACCTCAGGTGAGACTGTAGTCTGTGTTATGTGGTTTGTTTCTGAAAGGGCCGGTAGTGTATGGTTTTGTTGGTTAGTGCAGCTAACTATGAACCTAGATCCAAGCCCCCTCAAGCCAATAAGTAGCCTACTAATACAACTAGGCATGTCAATAGTATGTCGTTGTGGTTTCATGGGAAGCTCATTGACCCTAGTCTTAGTTATGCGATGGGTCAACCCCTCCATGTGATGCTAAACCTCTACAAGGGTCTCAACCACATTGAGATCTTGTAGTACTTCTCATCTTGTTGAAGAACCCTATACTCCTTCTAGTGCCTGTTGTGAGTCTCCTACATAATGAAGAAAAGAAGAACCCACAGGTTGAATAGGTCCAATATCTACATGTGAAAAATCAATAGTTTATTCTCGGATACATTAAAACATCATAGAAAAAAAATTGTAAAACTTAAAAATACAAATATCTTCAAAATGTTTCTTATTTTACCTATGGCTCCCAATCACCTGCCATCAAGAACCATGAGATTTGGGTCTCTATAGAAATCCATCCCTTCATATGGATATTCTTGTATCATAATGAGTTGCATACGCAACCATATGAACAAGACTAGTTTGAAACTCATCAACAACGGACCTACATGTCTAGACATGAGATCCACCCACCTACTCATTTTTGGAATCTCAGATATTTGGGCTTGAGTGAGATATGTTGTGGCTTGAGCAATGGAATCCGCTCTAAGGAAAACGAAATCAAGGTCAAATCATACCCAAATTTATTCAACTCTACATATTTTCCCTTGGCTAGTTGCTCCATCATGTTTACTAGTACTCTCTTACTCTAGATCAATAATGTCGACTCCATACATTTTAGAGCATACTACATATGAGATTTATTTTCCAAATCTAGAGTCACACTACCAATCAATTTGACAATGATTAACAGGATCATCCTTAGAGGCAATCAGACCACATCCCTGATCTTGATCTTCCCATCCTTGGTCGGTTGAGATCTCATTCTACACTATGCACTAAGGTAATCCTTGATCATCTCGCCTCCCCTCCTCGAACTAGATAAATGGATGGGGGCACATTACCTCGATAGACCAGTTAAGAAGTATATATCTTTTGCCTGTATTTCAAGAAAATGTGCACCAAGTTTGAATGCCTGAGCTTGAATATCACATGCTTAGATAAGATACCTCAACAATTCCATTTGCTACCTCATACTAGGAAGCCAGAAGAATTTCAAGAGGACACAATATTTCAAAGCCTGGATAGTGGTAGGATCATTAGTTGGAGTTAAATCTTGTTCCTCATGTTCTATTTCTCTCCATATTAAATCCATTTGTTTTTGTAGATACCTGAAACATCACAAGAAGGATCATTAGGGAAAACCTCATGAAAATAACTAGATAAATTTTGAGAGAAACTAGCCAAATATATTTGGAAATCGCACTTAGCACACCCCTTTAAGGGGAGACAGAGCATTGGAGCACCCTCTCTACTATAATTTCAAACTGTTCAACACCTTTTTCGACTTGCTAGGGGTTTGTTGGAACTAGGTTGAGGAATTAGAGCCCTAGTTTCCTAAAAAATTGAAAAATTTGCACGGAATGAAAAATGAATGCATGAAAAGAAAGAGGAAGGTTATAGCTTCTATGTGGAAGTGACAATGCTCAAAATGGTTGATCGGATAGGTCACAATCAGCTGTATAATATTGGGGGAAAAACACTCTGAACTCACTCACCAAGGTGTTGACAATTGTTTAACAAATTTAGTGATGTCTTCATTGAAACATATCATTTTGACCGAAGAGCACACTTTTATCACTTTTTGGTCTCTATAAACTTATGAATAAAGAACCTCCTAGAGTCCTCTTTTATCTCTTCAGACTCCTAAAATATGAAAAGATTGTCATGGACTTGTCTTTTTGAACTTGTTAAAGTAAATAAAAATAGGCCCACTCAGTATAATTTTAACCCTTTTTCGAAGTGAGATAGACATACTATGGAAAACGAATACCTTCGTCAAACATGGCTAAGAGGCTCTCCTAAGCCTTGTTTTATAGCTTTTTAGACTTAAGATACTATTTATGAAAATGAAGCTTTGGAGTTTTCTTTTTCACCTCTTTTTCAAACCCTCTAAACATGAAAAATATCTATGTCAGACCTTCATTGGACTCATAAAAATATCAAACAATGATGGACTCCTCAAACATGATGGAACTAAAGCACTCTTTCTCAGGGTTAACTAAAAATACTTAGAGGGATTCATCTAAAGGATGAAGTTACAGATCAAGCATATTTTATCCTCCTCAAACTTGTTAAAAAATAAATAGGTATTGACCTGAAATGGTTAGCGAAATTGGGAAAATAGGGAACTGCACTTATTAACGGAAGTGACTCACTCCTCAACATCAAATTCTTCCACTTCATCTTCGTGGTTGTTGGGTTGGGATAAATGCTTGTCTTTTGGTTCATCAAACCATATCAAAGCCTCAACTTTTGGTTTTGGGTCAATGCTGCCAACTCCATTTAGTGTTGTTGATATGTTCAAGGGAATTCATTCATTTATTATCTGATATAATACTCTTAAGCCTTCAATCCATGTTTATTTTTCCTGAACCAGTTCCATATCAATATCATTTTGTCTCAAATCTATCTCAAATATTGGTACTTGGTTCATCTCATTGATGGGGAATAAATAAAGGCCCTCTTGCAATGGGTCACTTCCTACCGACATCATATCATTATCTAGGAAGTTGACTTAGAAAATCTTCCTTCAATACTTGGGGACTTGTATACATTAATGGAAACTTTCCCCACTCTCGACAATGGGTTTTCATCATCATTTCCCTTTGACCAACATATTATGTGTGGTGTTCAACTTCAAATTCAACTCATTCATTCATGACATATAGATTATATGATTGTAATTTGAGAGCCATTAACATCATTAGTTTTTTCTCTTGCATATGTTAATGACTTACATCATTGGTCGGTAATTAGATTGTGTCTACCATATTCAACTTTAACTCATTTATTCACATGGTTAGACTTGTATGTTGGATGATAGAGTTCATAATATAGAGAGCCTTTGATCTAGTTCCATCCATATAGGTTGTGATTTTAGGATTAATGCAAAATTACAAAGCATGATGGTTATGATCATACAGATACTCATCCAATCATGGATTCACACTTTGTCATGAGTGGACATGACTTTTTAATCATTGTATATGTAATTTTATCTCATGTGTTGAGCATGGGTATGAATCTCTTAGAAAATATATCATGATGTAAATGTATTGTAACAAATCATGATCTTGACCAATTGTTCTTGATCTGAACTAGTCACAAGGTAAATAACTTCAGTCATCAACCATTGTTTCTGACTTTGTGCCTTAGGGGGGAATCTGTTTTAGGTCACTTTGTTGCATCTAGTCAATAGGCCTACAAAACAAATCAATCCACATCCATGAACACCTTCTCATCATCCCTACAAAAATCCATAAGCATGACTCTTCCAAATCCATGAGTTTCTACGAATGATTGCATCAAATTAGTGAATTTAAGTCCTAGTGAAATCTAGCCCTTTAGGGACCTGTGTTCAACAACAGGTTTCTCAGTTTTGTACCAACACTAGTCAACAAAAGGTTGTCCCTTGTTGGGGGTGTGCTAATTCTAGAAATTTTGTAAAATTTAAAGAACCTTGAAGCTTCCAAGAGTTGTTTCAACCATTTACTTTGGATAAGAACTTTTAATCCTATCTGATCCTACCTTGGAGATTTCACCTCTTATCCCCTACCTTGGAGATTTCACCTCTTATCGCTTGAGCTCTTCCTCTCCACTTAAGTTTATCTCAAGCCTAGATTGGTAAATGGATAAGAATTCCTAAACTACCATCCATCTCCTATAAATTTATAGACATCTGCAACATTAGGGTTGGCTTTTGGAGACTAATCATACCTTCATGTTGCTTCCTTGAATGTAAAGCAGTCATCATCTTCATGCATTAGGGTAACATTGAGGTGTTCTTTGTGACAAGGAGAAGTCAACTTGGGGAGATATCTAAAAGTTCAGCTACTATTCATGGTTGTAAACTCTATCCTATTCATATTAATACAAAGAGTATATCATTTTCCTATATGTGTTATGTTCTAATTACATTCATATATTTCAATTATTTGTTGATACATTTAATAGAGTAGTTGGATAATGTTATATAGATGTCATAGATCTTTGGCTTGTTTTGATTGTATGTACAAGTTCTAATTATAGAAATCAGAGCTACAATTCGAGCTTACAAGCAAAGAGGAGAGGAGAGATTGCAACGGATCCCGAGTAAGCCTATTTCCATTCTTCAATTTATCTAAGGGGAACTTTGTATTATTTTCTTTCTATTGTTCTAGACCAATCCACTCGGTCTAGGGAAGATCATTTTGTACGTAGTCATAAATTCTACATAACAAGTATGATTGTCCAAACATTGACTAACCAATATAATGTGCATTCTGAGTCTTTTCCACACTGGATCCCACCCAGGCTGGGTACTTGAGGATTAGCACTAAAACTTATCCCCTAGACTATATCAAAAGCCTCTACTAGATTGAACAAGCTAATTACAGGCATTTTCCTTTATTTTTGGGTGTGTAACTTGTTCCACTTTGAAGCCCGTGAAAAATATATAGGAAAAATTAAACAGAATGATCTCCTGACACAAAGTTAAAGGTTTCTGCTACATCATCATGTTGAATTCATATATGTTACATGTCACTTATTGTCACTTCCATTTGTCACTCAAATGTAGGCCACTTTGTCACCTAAAAAGACCAAATCTACTTGCCATTTGACTCAAATAATTGGTGTTATGTTAGTCTATACTAATAATTCCTTACCATTATGGTTTCCACTTCACTATTCTTCTCTTCATCATCGGCCAATGGAATTTTGCTATGTGTCCTACTATCAGTTGTCCACACTATCTTGTGTCATGTTTTAGCACTTCCCTTAATGAGGCTACCTCATAACTAGACCGACCTATTGACTTTACCAAAGGATCGACTATCCTTACAGGTCTAATTTCTTCACAAATATTCCTAAGTCTAGAATAAAATAAATTTCTTGCAAAATGTAAGGATTATGTGGAACCTTGAGGCCTGAAACCCTACCAAACCTCAACAGACCATAATTAAATCATCCTTTAGAGTTTTTAAAGCTTCCCTATACCATTGGAAAATTATTTCTAAGGTTTATTTATCTGAGCACATTTTAAAGGAAAATGAGTAGTCCCCTTGAGGTAGAAGTTCCTTCAGATACTACGCCACCAAACTATCATATTTATAATATTTTTATATTCCTTACTTAACCTACCACTATGATGGTTCTCTACTAAAGACTACAGCTACCAGAGAAATCCCCCTCAACTTGGAATTCCTTGGCAAGTTCCATTGAATCAACATCTTTGAAATCAATGATAAAATAATGCCCAACAACACTCAGGCCTAATCATATTGTCTAAATAGTGGAATATTCATAGAGCATAACACAACAACAAAAAACATCCCAGTAATAAAAATCTTTCCCTCAGTCATGAACAACCAACAACAAAAAAAACATGCCAGTATGATAGAGCTCATCCTCGGGCCTAATCAACCAACAATGTGACAAACATACCACTAAGAAATAACAAACCCTTGGCCTATTGTAGTTTCCTATTGCACCTCCTCAACTAATTCTTCTGTAGTGGGGCCTTCCACTGAGAGGCCCATGGTCCTTCAAGTTTGTTGCATGCCCTTAAGCTTGATTTCCACTGACAGAGTTAGTTGGCTAGCCTCCTGTATCCAAGGTTGTGTTTTTGCCATAAGAATGGCCTCTTTTCAGCGCTGCTCTTCAATTTTTATTTTGAAGTTTCTTCCCTTCCTGTAGTCTTGAAAACTATTGCACTAGCATTAAAGTGCACGTAGCCAATCTAATCT
The DNA here is from genome assembly GCA_000404065.3 of Pinus taeda. Taxonomy (NCBI): domain Eukaryota; kingdom Viridiplantae; phylum Streptophyta; class Pinopsida; order Pinales; family Pinaceae; genus Pinus; species Pinus taeda. The sequence goes on from APFE030793034.1 coordinate 50,302, forward strand.
CATCAAACTGTCATTGTTCTTCTCTAAGGTTCACACCAATATTCTATAGAGTGGGGTCCTCCTGCAAAGTCATCCATAATTCCATGTCCTACTTGAAAATATCTGTGTATCCCTTTATTGTTGCTTCTAATGTGGCCATTCCTTCCTTTATAAAAGCTTCGCGCTGCTCTTAAAGCTCTGGCGGGGTTGTTGACTGCAGTTTCAATTGTAGCTCCAAAATCTGTAGTTATAATTCAAATCAGACTCAATCACTTTCATCTTTGGAATATTTGATTTTCATGGCCAGCTTCTGGATCTTTTCTTTCAACACTGCATCAACTACAATGTTAAGTTAAGGTAGCTCATTACACGCTTGTGTAAAAACGCTACTTTTAAGTGCTCACTTCCCATAGCAATCTCTTCCTTTTCCTTCAATGCCTACACCTTTTCTTCAAAGAGTTGTTGGTTGTTTTTTTTAACTTCATTAATCACCAGAAACGCATGCTGCTCCCAAACCCTCATCTCATATGATAATCCTTGGTGTAACTCATGCAGGGTTTGGATAGGGAGTGTCATGAGATTGATGCCCGGATTCTTGATCTGCAAAAGCTAGGCATTGGCCTCTTCTTAGTCGGCACATAGGGATCCTTCTGGCAATTGAATCACATGAAGATCCAAAGTCTTATTTGTTTCCAACATTGTTGTGCTTGGTTGATGCAGGCTTGCATGAATCCCACTCGCTTGTAGTCAACCTGTCTGGATCTACAGATCATGCAGATCCTTCTATGCATTTCCCAACGCTTTCTAGTACTGTTGCTCAAACTAGGTCCATAATTCTGTTGTAGTGTCCCATACCTTCTCACAAATTTCATTTAAGTCCCATTCATTGAGGACTAATGGATCCACCTCGTTGAATCTATTCGACTTTCTTTTCTTCCGTGGCCTCGAGGTTGTCTACTTTTCTCTTTTCCTAACCAAAAAGGGAGTTTCCTACTACGCACCCCTGCCCTCTTCTGGATATGACCCTTCTTGGTCCTGTGTGTGTTGAGGGTCATTCTCCTAAACATCGATTGTGGTTTCCTAGGCTACTTTCTCTTTGTCAACAACTTCCTTGGCAACAACTTCCTTCGCTGTAGCCTCTTGCCTTTGTGAAGCTTTCTCCCTAGCTGCAGCCTTCTGGGATTCCTTCTGTTTCTCTGTACTAATGCCTTCGTGGTCATACCTTCTATTTCCATTCTTGTTCCTATGCTTGGATCTGATGGATAAATCCACTATTCTATCCATTTACCTACAACGTCTGCAACATCCGCCTTACTAATAGCATAAGGCATCTTGTGCCATATATTCTTCGGATCCCTTTCGGTATGCACATACACATTATGAAAGCCAACCTTGAAGTAAGCATGACGATCATACTGATCATATAAGGTAGGTGACAACCTCATCCTTGGCTTATCACCGTGCATAGATCCATCTCCACCAACACCGAAAACATCTTGGTCACTATGACCCACGCAGGGTCCTTCGTTTCCCAGAGTGAAGCAAAATTTGCTACGTCTAGAAGGTCTGATTCTTGAGGAAGAAACTGGATGTCCTCTGGCATCCTCCATGCTACTAGTTCTATCAAGAGTAATAAACAGGCATAATTAAATTCCTTTCCCTCATCCTAGGCCTCCCAAAAGTTCTCCCAGAATTCATTATAAAGTTACTGAGCCCAGTTGTATTGGATTCCTTTGGCACATTGCACAGCCAAAGAGATCATAGGCGTCAGAACCTCATCCACATGCCACTGTCGCATGATCTTGCATTCCAATATTTGTGCAGTGAACTACACTGTGGGATTTGAAATGGAGCGGATTGAATATCCGTGCGACTTTTTAATCAACTTGAACTCACTCTTCATCTCATCTGGGAGTTTCTTCTCCTTTGTTTTCCCACCAAATGCTTATGTTGGATCCACACCTTGATAGGGAAGCAAAGTGATTCGATGGATCAACATATTTGTAATTAGGATGGGTTCTCCCAGCTAGAGACACCCATCATGCACCAAAGTGAGAAACTGACAGACACATACAGTTTTAATGATGGTGCAACTAAAGTGTTGCACCTATTGTATGTTCAGGAGGCCCATGACCTCAACACCCATGACCCACTTCATACGTTCCAATCGCGTAACCTCGTTCTCCTCATAATTGATCTTTGATAGGTATTTGGTTGGCACAAGCTGAGGGAACTTCTCATGATCTCTCAAATCCCAATCCTCCAGGTTGAGTGTCTAAATGTGACCCAACAACGTGCCTTCAAACACCACCTTTTTTGGCAGCATTGGTGTAGAAACCATAACTTTTGCATTGTTTGGGTCCTTAGGCACCTTAGTTGTGCCCTTGCATAGTTCAATATACTTTGGGAGGTGAGTCATATGCTCATCCTCCTTAATGGCTCCATGTAGTTCTTCTTCATCCAAATCAATGGCTCAGTTGGTTGTTGCATTCTGTCCATCTTCCCCTTCTCACAGATTTACGTGGGAATTTTTCATGGTGATTTCCTCACTAGAACCTAATGTGGTTTCTTTTGCTTCTTGTCAACTGCATAGGGCTTCGGTCTAGGAGACCTAGGTGATGTAGTCAGAAATTTTGTAAGAAGAGAGGGTGTTTCTTCAACTAAGGATGTTGCTTCAGAGGGTGCAACTTATATTGTTGGGGGAGTTGCAGTCATGCTTTATATAAATTCCTTACAAAAATATTCAAGTACATTAGCCAATCTTGGTCATGAGAAGAATGCTTCTCAATCGAGCTTGGACATACAGTTTAATTCTTAGCGTAGCACAAGAAAAAAAGATCAAAATTGACTATCAGTAACCAAAGTGTTCAAATGTGGGATCCATGCCAGATTTATAAGTGAATTCGAATTTGAATCCAACCATTCCCTCCAAATTTCTATCATTAATGCATCTTTGGCGGTAGATTTCCAAAGATTTTCCCCATAAATGTGCCTTCCCCCCTCCTTCTAATGAAATTTTTTCCATCCAATCAACTACAATGCTTCCAATGACTATTTTTTGATAGGTCTACATGGCACCAACCTTTGTAACATAGCCACCTTCGCGTAGCTCCCCTTGGCACCCTACATTCTTCCATCAAGCAACCCTCTTACTTCATCTTTCCAATTTTTGGGCAGTGTAGTTTACAGTCTCATAATTCCTTGTAGTTGCCTAGAGTACTAAGAATAGCCTACCATCATATAGTCATTTCATAGGGGGAGGATCACCCTTGTACAATTTCAATCGACTGCCATTGACTCTGCCTAGAAATAATTCTCCATTCAACTTCACGAGCTAAACTACGCTACCATCTGTAATTTCTATTACCACATAGGGACCCAACCAATACATTTAAAACTTTGCAGGAAATTTCATAAATTTGTTGTCATATAATAATACCAAATCATTAACTTGGAAATTTCGTTGCTTTATAAGTCGATCATGCCATGCCTTTTCACACTCCTTTTACACCTGTTGGTAAAATCTTGCTAAAAATCGATCCTCCTCCAATTCCATCAGTTGTGCAAGACACTCCTCCATAGTATCATGACTAGCTATATCAGTCAGTGCTATAATGCGTAGACTCAGCACAATATATTCCATGGGCATCATAGCCTCCTACCCATATACCAACCTAAAAGGGAATTCAATTTTCAACTTTTTACAAGTGGTCTATATGCCAACAAGACTGTTGGTATGCGCACATCCTAGTCATTGTGCATTTTGATGCAAACTTTCGTTAGAGCGCACTCTAGGATTTTATTGAAATATTCTACTATACCATTAGCTTGAGGGTAGTAGGGCATACTCTTCTGATGATATACTTGGAATTATTCAAACGTTACGAGAATCACTTCGTTTAAGAACTATATACTCCTATCACTCATTAGTATCATAGGGCAGCCAAATCGAGACAAGATAAACTCAAAAATAAACTTCACAGTGGGTATATGTGCTACAGCCCTTTACTGGTTAGACTCCAACCATCATGTCAAGTATTCAGTTGCTATAATAATATATCGTGCTCCGGTATTTTTCTGTGGTGGGCGGATCAGACCCACAAAATTAATCACTCATTTATCTAACACCTATGAAGTTATTTTTGTATTTAAAGGTAGTTCATCCCTTCGCAATGGTTTCCCCATTGTTTGGCAAGTATCACATGCCTTGCAATATGATTTTGAATCCTTGTGCACCTTTGGCCAGCAAAGTCCCATGCATAGGATCTTCTGCACAGTTGCTCTACCTTCATAGTGTCCTCCCACCACTTTTGCATGCGCTTCTATGAGGATGCTTGATCGTTCAAAATTTGGGACAAATTGGCATAGTATTTCATCAGTGACCATTTTATAAAGGTGTCCAATGATCATAGAAAAATCAGCCACGCGAACCACCAACTCCTTCTGCTGTTGTCTAGAATATCCTTCTAGGGCTGTGCCAGTTGTCAAAAACTGGATTATATCAGCAAAGTGATTGTCTGGGACATGAATAGCAAAGAGTTGTGCATCTAGAAATCCTTCTTCTGGACTGGTAGGCTCATCACCAGTCTCAATCTGGGATAGATGATCGGGACTAGCATTTCATTTTTTAGGCTTCACAATCACCCCAAAATCTTACTCGTGAAAGAGAAAGAATCATGCACAGATATTTGCCAAAACACGGGCTTATTGACCAAGTATTTTAGAACAGAATGGTCTGTATACATCTTGAAGTGCACACCTAACAGATAGTGCCATAATTTCTGTAGTGCATGCACCATTTCCAGAATTTCTTCTCCATCATTGACAATTTCCTACTCGCAAACGCTATAGGATGATTAATATTTCCTTCACCTGGTTGGATCAACACCGCACTTAGCACAATACAAGAAGCATCCACATGAACATGAAACTCTTGTTTCCAATCTGAGAACATCAAAATGGGCACGGTAACCATTTTCTCTTTCAAAATGTCTAAATTGTTCTGGCAGTCTTCATCCCAACAGAATGTCGTGTCCTTCTTCAATAGTTTCTCCATTGGCGCAGTGATTTGCACATATGCCTTGATAAACTTTCTATAATAACCTGTATGGCCCAGTCTTGTGTGGACCTTTTTACATTATTCAAGGCCTCCAAATTGAAAATAACAGTTATATTTTCAAGGTCTACCATAAATCCCTACTTTCAAACCACATGACCCAACAATATTCCCTAAGGAAAACAAAAGATGCATTTTTTCATATTCAGGGTGATCTGACGCCTATGATAGGTATCCAACATAAGGTGCAGACTTGCAACGTGGTGCTTTACCAACCCAAATATAGTCCAATCATCAAAGTATACTTCTAAGAACCGATGGATAAATTCCTTAAAAGTTGCAATTACTATCCTTGAGAAAATCGCAGGTCCATTCTTTAGTCCAAATGGCATTATCGTGTATTGAAAACTCCCTCAAGCCATTGTGAAGGTGGTCTTGCTATGATTCTCTAGCACAATGTTGATTTGATGGTACCTCGAAAACAAATAAGTGAATGACTAGGATTCATACCCTCCAAAATTCTTTAGTAATTCATCTATAAACGACGTGAGAAATGGGTCGTGGATGCACACATCATTTAGCTTCCTGAGATTGATGCATATCTGGATTTCATTTTATTGCTTCTTTTTCTATACTACAATAGGAGTCACCAAGTTTGATTCCTCCATAGGCTCAATGATCCCAGCCTCTAGAATTTTTTCCAACTCTTTGTGCATCCTTTCCTTATATTTTGGATTCAAATAGTAGGGTCATTATTTTATAGGCTTCATGTCTGGCTTCAAAGTAATCTTCATCACACCCAAGTCCTTACTATCCCATTCAGATCCGAGAAGTTTGTGGGAAACAAATCCTGGTATTCTCACAGCAGTTCGCTGACCTTATCAATTGTATCCTCATCCCAATAGTCACCTATTTTCACAAACTTCGGCTGCGCATATGATCCAATGTTTACCTGTCTAGTCTTCAAAGGCTCTACTATGTTAGGAATTGCTACTTGGGTCCTTCAACTTCATAATGTCCCTTAAATTCTAGAACTTTGACATTTTTAGGGTCATATTCTTCTTCTTCTCCAGTCACCTTATAACATTCCAGTGCTTGGTGCAACTGTGTATTCCAATTTGGTTGAACCCATTATACCAGTTCCTTAGGAATTCTAAAGATTGCAGCCTTAATTTCTTGGAGTGCATCCTCAATGCATTCAAATCCATCCTCAAAGTTGAAGGTCAACAAGAAACTTTCCCTTAGGATAGCCCACTCGGCCATCCCATGGCATAGCTTAGTTTCTAGGTACAGGTTCATTGGAATGGTATCCAAAGTGTGACAAAAGATGTGCACCCATTTAGGTTGAGGTTCCCCTCCCCAAGCTTTAGTCCACCATGCCAAATGCTCACACGTATCGTCTTTTCATGTGTGTTTCTTTGTCATATGGCTATTGGCATACCCAAACCTTGGCTTCATTGTTCGCTTGTATTGTTTCCAATCAATGAAGTTGTTCTTATGTGTACCCCACCAAGGAGCAGGCATAGCGGACAATGCCAGATCTAGTTCCTTGAACCGATGATATTTTGGCACCTCCCTTTAAAACTTATCTAAAAAAATTTTAACATCATTTGAACCATCATAATGAGGTATATTTCGTACCTTCATGGATATGCAGTGAAGGGATTTTGTCAACATGTTGCAGTATTGCTAGGAGACTTCATGTAATATGTTCTACCAATACTCAAGTTCTTCGTCATAGTTTTAGGTGTAGGAGCTATCTCTATCCCATGTAATCCATCCATCTACTGTAGGATTTATTGAGTCCTCATCACACGCTATGATCTTATATATCTGATCCATATCATCCTCTTCTTCATAATCCCAGACTGGTTCCATGTATCACACACCTTCAATTGGATCCAATGGAATAATAACTCAGAGCGCCTTCCTCTCAAATATCATCCTGCACTTCTTCAGATTAATGATTGCATCCATATTGAAAGCCTAATCAAAGTCTAATACTATAGGGTAAGGATTACTATTGTCCACTATCTCGATCACTTCCAAGTTGTCCAAGGCATTCGCTCCTTCAATATCCACCGTAACCGCATATAGGCAACCCATAGTGATCTTCCATTGATTTTCCATGTGTACCTAGATAGGAGACCACTACAGTGCAGGTCTTCCCATTCTATCTAAAGTATG
>APFE030793035.1:1690-22551 GCA_000404065.3 Pinus taeda
GATCTAAATTGCTATTTATAATGTCAACCCGGGGTTCGTAAACTGACGAAGTGAAGTGTACTATATGTACTAGATAACCATTTCCTTAGGCTTTTGTCGTTTTAAGCTTTTTATTTTGTTTTTAGATTTTATTTTTCCTCAATGTGTGATGGTAAACGTGAAGTGTGGAGTGTGTGGAGTGTAGATGGTGATGGTTTCTAAACTTGAAAAATGCTCAAAAGAAAGTTTTACAATAACTAAAATGAAATCAATTCTTAAGAGAAAACAAATGCATCAAATAGTGAACTAATGACAATTGCCCAGTATCCTTGCTGCTGAAAATGAAAAGAAAGCAAAAACTTGAAAAACAACTCAAACTTAAAGCAAAGCAGCTAATTCACACTACTTTAACTTTTCAGATTCTTTGCCCTTCGGCTCAATCTACCCGGTGGGAAGTAATCATAAACAAATTAAGAAATATGATATTTAGTTGTTCAAGAAAGTAAATTGCATAAAGAAACTAATCACACTACTTGAATTTTTCAAATCCTTTACCCCTCAGCTCAATCTACCTTGGGGAGGTAATCATGAACATGTCAAGCAATATGATAACTAAATGTAGATTGCAGAAAAGAAACTAATCACACTACTTAAACTCTTCTAGTCCTTTACCATTCAGCTCATTCTACTTTATGGAAAGCAACCATGAGTAAGCAATATGACAACTAAATCACACTACAGTTAGTAATATTCTGATTCTTTGCTGATATAGCCATTTGACCACAGAAAGAAATCATAAATTGATGAGCAGTATGATGTCTAACTAGAAGAAATAGAAATAAGCAAATCACAACTTGAAAAGGACAATGCTGAATTTAAACTCCAGAAAATAAAAGTTAGCAGGAAGGACAAGATGATCTCATATGCCAAAGGTTATCAAAAAGATGAAAAATTGCCCGGGCTGCCTTAGAGAACCTGCAAAAAGCACTGATTAGTTTACAACTCTAAGAAAATAAAGATGAAGATATGAACAGCAAAAACATAAACAACATATTATGTACAAGCTAATGATAAAACAAAAACATAATGAAACTAAATAACACTTTACAAGGCTTCAGCGTGCAGGGGCCCTCTGCCACTTCAGCCAATCAAATAATCACACGGCTATCTTTAGAAAAGTCTTCTAATGTATTTAAAACAACAGCATATAAAACAGTGGGGTGGTAAGATAACCAGTAGCGTGAAAATTACATACACAGTTCAGAATTTCACATGCATCCAAAAAGTCTCTTTTCAGCATTCAACGACGCATTATTTATAATGCAAAAATACTACAACTAACTAACAACTTCTACGCTATTAACTGCGTTGCCATAGACACGTAGATCTCTTCAGCCGAGATCTAGTGTAACTGTCATTATGTTCTTCAAATCTTCGGAGTGGTTGGCTGCCAGATTCACGTTTCAGGAATGATCTCTAGGTGTGCTGGTGCCTTCGTGAGCTAAGAACTATGCCACATATCATTCACGTGCCCAAAACAGTGACGTGCCACCGTTGAACTCTTTGGCTGGCCTTGTCTTTGACTTTGGTTGACCGCGGCCTCTCATGGATGATTTGGCCGATTCGAAGGGACACATTCCATGTACCTGCCATCTGGAGCTTGCCCATGTAGCTCGTTCCTTCAAAGGACACCTAGAGCACAACTTTTAACAAAATAGCCGCGGAATCCTGTGCTGGCTGCGGAAACTGACAAGTTTCCGTAGCTGCATGAACAAAAAAAACTAAACCAAACAACAGTCATCAGTATAGTCAGAAAACCATATAAACAGTCCTTTTTAAACTATAATGCAATGATTTAATGACTGGATGAATGGAGTGAGTGGAGAATGAGGGCTAAGAGGGTGTATAGGAAGGTGCAAGGTTGAGGCTCAACACTTATCCCAGCCCTAAACACAAGGAGTCGACCACGTTCCTGGATTTTGGATAGCTTTTTTCTTTTTCCTCACCTAGGTATTTTTTGCGGACTTAAGTGTGCTCCCTCAACCCGAGGGTTTTCATCTGAGTCCGAGGCCCGATTTTCTTCTGACCTTGTGTCCTGTCCAGAGATGTCGTCGAAGAAAACCGAGGAATGAGAGTTTGTGGCAGGAGCCAGATGAGTATAGTCATCAGGTGTAGTCTCAAGAGTGTTGTAGGATGGAGGAAAAAAACTTCACAGTTCCAGATCCGTTCTAAAAACCCTAGCATTTGATACACCCGTGCAACCCTAAAGAGTTTTTGTACCCGAATGAGCATGTGACTAGGCTTGAAGCTCCGAGGGTGACGGGATGGTAAGAAAAGGAGAGTTGGAACCCTCACCTAGACATAATAGCCCATTCGACACCGTTGCGGCCGGTTGCGAGTAGCCTAACCCTTGGAGGGTTACCTCCATATATTCCATTAACGTGGAGAGTTCGATAACCTGCACATCCGGTAGAAGGGTTGATTTTGGTTCCTTCCCCACACTTGACATGCATTTTTCTTCTACCTAGATATCTAATGGGTCCAAGGTGTCAGAGGAATAATCAAGTAGCTCTGCATCCATGCATAAACCCAACGTCATTGAAGAGTTGGTTGTTGTTACGAGAAAACTGGGTGAAACCCCTGATAGGCGTTGACCCATGTTGAAATGTTTTAAAGCTCCTGAAGACCGACATTTGTTACAATCCTTAGTCATCGTGACAGTAAAGAAACCCTTGCCCACTACAAAAGGATCAAATGGAAAAACCCCAGGAAAACCATGGTCATTCCCAATTGTTGACAGTGAAAACCAAGAAAATTAACCCCGTGGAGGAGGTTATTATTTAAAAAAGGACCCTTCCAAATTGTAAACAAGTATTGGTCGCGTCCCAAGCTCGTGAGTAGGAGGGGAAAAAACAAATGGAGTCTTCGGAAAAGGGGATAAATGATACCCCCAAGAGTGCACTAACACTGTCACTGGTAAACTACCACTGTGGCTACCTCCGTCGATGGCTCAAGGCCTGCAAGACCTTGAAAAACCTAGCCCACCCTCGGGTTGTTACAATATGGACATATGTATACCATATATTATATGGTTTGAAAACTATATTAAAACCAAAATTGGGCTTTAAAATCGTATTAAAATAAAATTTGGGAGTCCATGGGTTTTGAACCCAAAACCTCCCTAACAACAAGTAACTTAATATGATTATGCCAACCACACATTTTGTCTTATTCACCCTCATACTTTTTTATAAAATGCTATTCAAATAGTTCCAAGGGAACCATGGAGAACCATGAAGAATACATGAGAGATGATGGTGCAAGAAGGGCAATGAAGACATGAATCTCAAGCAAATTCTAGGAATATTGTTAGAGCATATGTTAGGGAATATTTCAAAGAATGTTCTCTATGAGGAATCTTTGAGGAATCTTTAAGATTCTATTTTTGAAGATGTTAGGATTATACCGAATTTATACTCATTTTTCTCAGTTTTCACAATGAACGTGATGGTGTGACCATATTCTTTGTCTGAGAAACAAGATTTCAATAAGCCCACGGAAGAGAACCTTTGAGGAATATTTGATATTCTTAAGGAGCCCAAATTTGACTGAGTCAGAAGGGGGTCGAGTTTACAGTCATATTTCACGAATTTTGGCCAAGAATTCAACCGTGCAATCCGTTTCTTCAGTAGAGGTGTGTATTTTCATGCCATCCCTGAAAGTGGAGGTATAAGATGTATTGATGCCATGTTTTCCATTGATTTTTGCTAAGCTGATGATTTGTTGTTGAGATCCTTGTTTTCCATTTTGTTGGAGGATCCTTGTATGCCACTTCATGTGAGAGTTTGATATTTTGTCATGCTGAAGGAGATATTATATGAGTGAGAGTTCTTATAGAATAATGTCTCATGGAGAGACATGCCACTCTAGTTAAGGGAATTTTTCCTTGTATTTGATAAAAAACACATCATGTACTCACCATCATCTTGCAGCAATTAATGAAGAAACCTATACATTCTTGACACAGGGCCTAGAGACGTAGACCACACTAGGTGAACTCCATTATAAACTTGTGTGTGTTATTTGATTTGATGGTTGCCTTTATGTTTCCTCTTCTTTAAAGTATGCACATGTGGTTTTTCATACTCTTTCACATGCAATTTTGCTAATATCACAAAATTAAAAGATCATGGTTAATTACAGTAGTTGAGAGAATCCAAATCATGAAATGACCTTATCAACATACTTCATCCCAAAGTCACCTTCTTGTTATATATCAGAGCATTAGAATATTTGAAATTCTCAGTCTAAAACTTCTTTTATTTTTCAATATGGATGGAAAAGCTTGAATTGGAAGAAAAATAAATCAAAGTTGAGAGGAGAGGTAACTAGATAAGATAGCCTACCATATTTCTAGTTGCAGTTCCCATGGGACAAGCCAATGAATACTCAAAATTGGTCCTATGAAGTAGCACTTGTTGTCTCCATTAACCCTAATCCCCTTTATCACATTGATTGTTGCATTACAAGTTGGATGAGAAGTTAGAATATTAGACGTGGTTATCCAAGCCTTGATAACCAAATTGTCCTAAAGAACAACCATTGAACTTGATGCTTTATGGGCCAAAAAATAAGATCAAAATACTTAGCGTTTAAGTAGCCCAACTCTTCAAAGATCTACTGAAATTGTCAAATATCTAAAATAAAACTACAAAAAACATTAAATCGATATCTGAATTCACTTTTTGGAAGGTAAAGATGTTAATTTTGGATAAGCATTGGAATGACAACCTCCTATTAAATATTGTGAAGGATAGAACAATGCATGTCCAAAAATGGAAAAGATAGGATGGATCAACATAATTGCATATTAAGAGGAGAATAGAGATCCATATGATCCATACCTATCCTTTAAAAAAAATTTCATTTGGCCCATTAAAATTGATGAAAAAAGGATTAATGCTATCTTCTCTTAGAGAAGAAATCTACAAAAGGAATGAAAGGGTAGTTTATACTAAAACAAGGAAGGAAATATTGCTTACTATGTCAAAGAAGGATATATGCTATGATACACACTGAGACATTTCCCAAAAATAGAAACCTCATATCTACCCATTCCAACGTTTAAGAGACTTACCTAGCAAACTGTTACATAGTAATTTGTCACCGTTTTTCACTGTCCCTGTTACCCCTCTCCCGCATCTTGGAGGACCCATTCCGGGACTTGTGAGAAGTGAAAAGACTTGAAACCACTTGCCTTATTTACCTCTAAACATGAGCTTCATATGCCCTTAAGACATCTCCTGCTCATTGCCCCTAAAAATAGCCCTTTTTGCATTAGCGCTGGTGCCCTGTGTTATGCCCGCGCCAATGGGGAAAATCCTAAGGAAAGGGCGTGCCATTGGCGCTCTGTCCCAGAGTCACAATCGCGCCAACCATCTTGGGCAAAGTTTTCAACCACTCAAACCTCCGAAGGTTCTGTCCACCTCATTCACCAAACTGATTCCAAGTTGAGTGAGGATGGTTTGGCTTCGAATCTCCTTGGATGGAAAAGTTGTTTGCCACCATTCCATGGAAGTTTCCAAGTGATAAAGCCAAATCCATGATTATGGGGGATTGACCTTATCTCTTCCTTTTCCTCTATAAAAGCTTGTTCCCATGGCTTGAGCAAGCTAGTTCGAGTTTTGGTTCTAATAGCTTTGACTCTTGTGGCAATACTTGTGCTGAAAGGAAGACATCAAAGGGTTGGAGTTGCAAGAGCCTTCTTTGTATCCATAAGGCTTTACCTAAGTAAGGAGACTTTGTCACTAAAGAGAGAGAGAGCTTGTCCCTCACCCCTTCAAGCTTTTGCAAGACTTGTGTAGCTGAGCACCCATCCAAAGGAGGACTTGACGTCAGGATGCTGGTTGTATTCTCCTTTGTTGAATTATTAATAATAGATGACTATCATTATGGTTCCATTCTCGTTTTACTTGTAATGGTTGATGTTGAATTATATCCTTCCTGACTGATATATAATTTCATATATTAGATTTCACGCTTGTGTTTGTGTTGTTCTCTTTGTGTGCAGGTGTCCATTCACGTGGATAGTGGAGGATCGTGACCGGCCAAGACAAAGGAATGTGGGCGACGTCTCTTCAACAAACTAAAGCGTTGGATCTCAAGTAGGTCTTCATCACCTACCTTTTTATTTGCAATTAGGAACTTGCGTGATAACATTGTTGATTGTTGCTAGACCCGTTCTGGGCTAGTAGGGATCGCCTCTATCCGTAGAGGGGATTTACCTCTCCAACACAAACATTCCCAAACTGCCAAGTACGTCACGGGGGATGTGGAGACTTGCTGCAGATTTCAGGAATGTTTCAAGCATGTACATTCAATTTTGACAATATACATTAATGATTGGGAAATATGATTATTTTTGCATCCATTTTATTTTTTATTGTACCACATATGAATATGAATTTGTATATTTTGCAACTAAAGGTATGCACTTTGACTTGGGCTTGTGGTGATTTAAGTATTGTATTTTTAGTAACAACATTATGATAGGGAAATCGTCCATGTAAATAAACCAAACAATACAACATCTCCAAGGTCTATGGATCTTGTTCTTCTATAATACATATTCAATACTAAATTCCTTGTAACATAATAATCATAAATAAGATATTTGAATAAGAAAAAATGGTATAAAGTGTTCATCTCATAGCCTCTACATGGACCTTATTACAAATTGAAAATAGTTACAGTTTCCTAAAGTTAATTTGCATTTTTCTCATCTCCAAGTGCTAATAATGGGATGCCACACAACCTTTTTCTCAAATGTTTGAGCTTTTTCAAAACTAGTTAAATTTAAAGACTTGCATACACTACTATGTATAAATTATAGACTATCATGTTTACAAACATATATGAATGTCTACACTAACCTCTATATTTTTTTATATTTATTGTGTGTGTGGGGTGTGTGGGGGGGTGGATGGTCCTCAACCAACCATCCATTGAAAAATTTGGGGTCATGATCTAGGCATCCTGGGGTCCATCCCTCTATCCTAGAAACCAGTGCAACAACCAATGCAACAAAGGATATATGGTTTTCCTACCAAAAGAAAATAGACTAGTTTTGTTTTCTAGGAGCCATCTTTGAGAATTCTAATGGAATTTAGAGAAGCAAGAATGATGTGTAGATATATGATAGCGTAAAAGATGTGGAAAACAATATAATGGAGAACTGGATTTTGAGAGACATCTTAGAAAATTCCAGTGGAATTGACAAGAACAAGAATATTGTGCATTTATGTTATAGCTTATTGGATGTGAGAAATAGTAGAGGGGGTTGTTTTTTGAAAGCCATTTTAGAGAATTCTAGTAGAATTTACACAAACAAAAGTAATGTGTATTTACATAATAGCTTGTAAAGTTTTTAGAGTACAATTGAGTTTTCAAAAATATTAACAACAACATCATTGACAATGGACCTAATTAATGACTCTGAAATATCCAAAATAAATCTCATTTATGAACCTTCCTTCCTCAGTAAAAAAAATTTCAACCACAAAAACTTAAATACTACAAATTTAATAATATCTATTCTAAAATCATAATCATAATTATATTAAAAAAATTATTTCAAATCCATAATATACAATTCATTAATAAGCCATCTTTAAATTATAAACATCCACATTTACCAATCATCCTTTAACCATCCACATTTAACAATCATCCTCTACCTTTTGCGAATATCATATGATGCCATAAATTATTTACATCCCTACTTTGTAATGATGCAACAAATTATTTACATCCCTACTTTGTAATGATGCAACAAATTATTTACCTCATTTGGATGAAAATAATATTTTGTAATGAATCTATTCATATTGTGTGTATTAGTTTTTCCTTCTTTTAAAAGTTATTTGAAGTTGTATGATATATTTTAGGTAACAAGGAAATGCAGTAACAAAATTTAATGAAATTCCATGTGTTTCTTAAAGTGAATGAAATTGCAAAGGATTGCATGAAGCATACAGATAATACTAGCATTTGCACCACATGTTGCAAAGGAAACACGATAAGGGAAAATTTTTCTAAACAAAGTATAAGGCTCTAAATTTTAGAACCTTGATTTTGGCATGTGAAATAGACACCCTCCATCCTAAAATCTCACAAATATATGATTCTTAATTTCTGAATTGTTGAAGTGCATGGGAGCAAAACATATTCAGAGATATGAATTTTATATGTTTGTAGTTCATGGGGATTTTCATCAGTCATATTTTTTTATATATCATTGCACAATAGTGAGATCGTGACTATTCAAGCAATTCAATATCTACTTCCATGCAACTTAGATATAGATAGGCTTATTTATGTTGACATGGGTGCTTATTTATTTTTGGGTCAGTTTAGTATCTACTTCCTTGCAACTTAGATATAGATAGGCTTATTTATGTTGACATGGGTGCTTATTTATTTTTGGGTCAGTTCTTCTCAGTTCAGGCTTTTCAATATCTAAATTTATGGTCAGGTGGCCCTCCATCATAATATGCATAGGTCAATGAACATGATTGCACCTCCAAATATCAGTGTTCATCATAAATTATGAAACAAACCTTTGCACAATTCGTTGCATTGATCTACGAAAATCCTATGCCCATTGAAATGTTTCGTTAAGGCTTTCTTGCCTTAGATTGCAATTTTGCAGAAGCATGACTTATGCTTCCAAGATACACTTCATAATGAAATAATAATAGACATACTTTGAATTCTAGGAAATCAAATTGTGGGATTATTCTCTTACTCAATAAAATCATGATGGCTCCCTTGGCCCCAAAAACTTCTATCTACAAATCTTCATGGAAAGGGTTTTTGGCTCAATCTTAGCATTGTGGAAGCCTCAAAGATACAATTCAAAATAGAATAATAATAGCAAGCCTTTGAATTCTTGGAAATCAAATTGTGGGATTCTTATCTTACTCAATAAAAAGATGATGCCTCCCTTGGACCCAAAAACTTCTATGTACAAATCTTCATAGCAAGGGTTTTGGCTCCATCTTAGCCTTGTGGAAGCCTCATGTTGTAGACATTGGAAGTTCCATATCTTTCCTTTTTTGTGAGCAACAAATTTTTACCTACAAGCATAATATTGTACATTCCTTACATAGAGATCCATGAGCCCCTTGGCCCATCCCAGAACATGGATTTGGAAACTTGTGTCTCACCATAAAATGCATGCAAGTTCCATACCACCCAACTCATCACAAAGTAACCATAGACAGAAAACATTTCATTACATCATTTATGTCCACATATTTTTTTCGTTTAATGAAAAGTGCAATACATCTAAAAAAAGGATCAAAGATGACTTCTTTTATAAATTTTATATAGATGAAATAAATTCTCTCAATTCTATCCTAAACAGAGGCCTGTAGTGTTTATTAGGATACTGTACCAATGAATAGGCCCTCACCATGTTTGTTGAAAGTTTGTACAAAATCTCTTGGTTGCAGAGGAAAACTAAAAATTAGTTGCTAATGCAGTTAGACTTTATTGCAATGGATGTGAAAGCAATCATGTTGCCCTTGTTTCCTATATTGGAAGGGAAAACACTCATAACTTTGCTGCGAGTATGAGACATAGTAATGTAAGACTATATTATGTATGTTTTTTTTGTGCATTAATGAAATATATAATGCATTTTTTTAAAGTTAAAAACCAAAAATTGGAAAAGTTGTAGATATCTCCAAATAAGTATAGACAAGAAAATCATAGCTTAAGAAATGACAATATGATTTATATATTGCTGAGTTGTACTTTGTACTTTTTTTTTTTAAATCTGAAAGTGAAGAAAAGCTAACCCTAGTAATGGACAAGTTATTGTTTGGCCTTCAAATAAAATTTCATATGTTCATTTCAAATGTTGTGGATTGCTACTTTCGATGTTGTCTAGGGTTTTAACAAAGTTCAAAAAAAGAATATAAAAAAAAGAAGAAGCAAGGGACTTTTTGTTTACGATGGGGAAGTTCCAATAATTTCAGCCTCAAATTAGCAAATAGACGCACCATGAAAATCATGTTAGCATTTGTCTCTTAACAAGCCCTGCATTTTGTGCAGCAATACACCCGAGAAAAATATGTACATGCTTAGCACCATAAAAGTCACAAACTTCGAGTCCATTTCTAAGACCATTGTTAAGTTAAACTTGACACTAGGTTGAATTTCAAGGAATTGAAGCAAATGGGCTTCTTACAACAACCTAAATGTTACCAATAATAAGGAGAGAATTACAGGCTACAACAATGCCCAATAAATATGAATGAGAGGTCTTCCGAGATTAATACATTAAAATATGAGATCAGACAAACCATGGTTAAATAAAGGAAAAATGAAAATACTTTAGCTACATATTCTAATCTGTGAAAATAAGGATAGCTTCTTAGATGGGTCTGGTACATGAGCAGAGCATAAATAGGCAGTTGTACATAATAGTGGTTAAGAAGAAAATATGTGAAATCAGGTTTGAAAGCACAAGCATTTGGAATGAAGCTTTAATTGCTCGAAATTCGATCCCTTTTCAATATATTTTTTTAATCTTAAATCGCCTTTAACTTTGAAATTTGAAAGATGGATGACTTCAAGGAGGTAGAGAAGACAATGGGAAGCTTCCAATCAAGCACAATGTTCATTAAAGGCAATTGGAATACACAGAGATCCTTGTTCACTGTAGAAACCAAAACTAAACTTAAATTTAAATGAAATCCTCTAGATACCTAGATTTGACAAAATGTCATTGGATGTAAAATCATTGTTGTGGTTCCTTTAGATTCCCAACCAGTGCGTTCAGATCACATGGTTTCTTTCTCACGAATATTGACTTTGGACTCGAGTCTTTGTTTACCTTGAACAATCTACAATGTCTGAGCAATCCATTGTTGCCAATTATGAATTCATGAATTTAGTAAAAGATTGAGACATGTTTATTTATGGGAAAATTCTATGTTCCCTCTACTTATCCATCGACTAAAAAACCAGTGACCATGATCCCTATCTTTTCCACACTGGAAACATCTTAGACTAACATATAAAATAGTGAGACATGTCTGAATGCATTCCCAATGTCTTAAACAATGATCCAAACCAACTTGCAGCAATAAAATATTTCTACATGACTAAAAAAATCTTAGTGAGCCCCATCAATCCACAAGTCATGGCCTCCTGGAATATTGAACCTGATATTTGCCAACATCCATAATCCTATGCACTGACCCATGGGATGTGCCTCAACATGAGAGATTCAAATACCTCAAATCTGCCAATATCCTTCTTGCTCTAGATTTCTCACATTATGTTTTTTGGGATGTGAGAGCCAAGTTAGTTAACATGTGGTAATGTTCACATTTTTGTACATTTCTCACATGATTCATGCTAGGATATAACAAGAAGTGCTTGTACATGTCTCATGAATGAGAGTACATTTTCTTTCTTTTTTGGCATTCAGATTGCGCTATTTTTGGTGAATCTTGTTTTTTTGTCAGTAATTTATTTTTTTAGTTCTAGATCCTATATTCTTTCTATTTGCGTATTAATTCACAGTTTTCAGTAATTTGTTTTATGAGTTCCAGACACTGTATTCTTTCTGTTTGCGTGTTTGTCGCAATTTTCAGTAATTTGTTTTATTAGTTCCAGACACTATATTCTTTCTTTTTGCGTATTAATTCACAGTTTTGTATCATCTGTGGTAAATTGTTTTTCTTTTAAGGGCGACAAGACTGCCTAGGTTACTATATATTCCGGCCTCACCATGGGCTAACCCCAGTCTCTCTAGAATACATGACAAGTAATCTAAGTTCAGTTAAACATTCTTCCTTTAAGGAGAAAATGTTGAGTTCCCAGGTTATGAAAAAAAGTTGAGTTCCAGGTTCAAACTTTCAGTTAATTTACTATCATTTACCATTTAATATTTACTATTGAAATACAATCTACCATCTACTTATGTCATTGAGAAATATAGCAAAAGAAAATATATCACTTGAATTCAATATATAGATTAAATAAAGACTTTTCACTATTGGATCATAGGTTTTGCCTTTACCTCGAATGAAATGACTACACGTATATTATGCTATGATGATAACAAAATATTTCAAAATCTGTAACTTGAATATAGGTATATTATGCTCTGCTAATAACAAAATGAAAATATTTTAAGAAGCAAAGACATTTGACAGTGCATAATGTTAATGGGAATGTTATTATATCTTAGCAAGTTGTTTGGGATTGAAGAGGTAAGAGTTAGAATGAGGGCCATAGTAAGATCTTGTGGCCAGAATAATGTTCACAGCTTTAGTGGGATGGAATGTGTCCCAAAATACATGTCGGTCCATGTTGGTACACGATTCCAGTCTCGGAAGGCACGTTATCTGTCCATTATACATGTGTATCCCACAACATCCTTGATTTGTCACACTAAAACGTATATATATCAGTGAACACATTAGCAACAAATTACAGTAACAACTTATTCATGTTGGTCTACCCTAGCTTATTCAATATTTTAAGATTCTATGAGCACAAGTTTAGAATTAAGTTATTAATATACCATAAGAACTGGGATCGTCCATCATGTCTTTAACTACACTGTAGGAATCTCCATAGACGCAATGTGCACCAGGCATATTGAGTGACAAAGTGCCCAAAAATTATTTGAGCTTGGAATTGAAGAGTATGGCGTGTTGGTTTACACTATCAATACAACTGCCATTCTATTGGACATTGCTATTTGACTTGGAATGCATCCAAGAGAACCCATTATTTCCACAACGAACTTGCGAGTTCCCAAGTTGTATAGAGCCTACATATATATTCCACAAAAAACAAACTTATATAACTACTCTATGAATTGACAATGAACACTATAGAATGGATTATTTTTATGTATGTTTAGATAAAGTACTGTATGTTGAGGAGTAGCCAGATTTTGTTTTGCATTTTGATGGAGTAAGATAATCTTAAAGGGAAATAATTCTATTTCCTGGTACGAATTTCACAAGAGTTTGACAAAAATGCTAGGTTCTCACATTTTTCATCATAATTCGAGTTTTTATTATATAATGAAATAATATTTACTAAAGTGTCTTAAACAATGATCACAAACAAACTTGCAGCAATAAAATATTTCTACTTGACTAACAAAATCTCAGTGAGCCCCATCAATCCACAAGTCATGGCCTCCTGGAATATTGAACCTGATATTCGCCGACATCCATAATCTTGTGCACTCACCCATGGGATGGGCCTTGAGATGAGAGAGTCAAATTCCTCACATATGCCAACATCCTTCTTGTTGTAGATTTCTCACATTATGTGTTTTGGGATGTGAGATCCAAGTTATTTAACATGTGGCAACGTTCACAATTTTGTACATTTTTCACCTGATTCATGTTGGGATGTAACAAGAAGTGCTTGTACATGTCTCATGACCTGGAATACATTTCCTTTCTTTTTTGGCATTCAACTTGTGCTATTTTTGGTGAATCCTATTTTTCTGTCAGTAATTTGTTTTATTAGCTCCACACATTGTATTCTTTTTGTTTGGGTATTAATTCGCAGTTTTGTATCATATCCAATTAATTCTTTTTCTATTAAGGGTGGTGGGACTCCCCAGGGTTATTGTATATTCCAGCCTCACCATGGTTTAACCCTAGTCGTATATTCCAACTTCACCATGGGCTAACCCTAGTCTCTCTGGAATACATGACAGGTAGCCTAAGTTCAGTTAAACATTCCTCCTTTAAGGAAAAAATTTTGAGTTCCCAGGTTAAGCAAAAACGTTGATTTCCCAGGTTCAAACTTTCGGTTAGCTTATTATCATTGACCATCTAAAATCTACTATTGAAATAAAATCTAACCTCTGCTTATCTCATTCAGAAACATAGCCAAAGAAAATATATCACTTGAATTCAATATATATATATATATATTAAATAAAGACTTTTCACTATTGAATCACAGGTTTTGCCTTTACCTCAAATGAAATGACTACAGGTATATTATGCTATGATGATAAAAAATTATTTCAAAATTCGTAACTTGACTATAGGTATATTATGCTCTGCTAATAACAAAATGAAAATATTTTAAGAAGCAGAGACATTTGACTGTGTAGAATGTTAATGGTAACCTTATTATATCTGATCAAGTTGCTTGAGATTGATGGTGTAAGAGTCAGAAGGAGGGCAAGAGTAGGCTCTTATGGCCAGAATAATGTTCACAGCTTCAATGGGATGGAATGCATCCCAAAGTACATGTTGGTCCCTATTGGTACATGGTTCGAGTCCCGGAAGGCATGTTATCTGTCCATTATACATGCCTATCCCACATCATCCTTGATTTGTCACACTAAAACTTGTATATAACAGTAAACGCATCAACAACAAATTACAGTAACACCTTATTCATGTTGGTCTACCCTAGCTTATCCAATATTTTAAGGTTTTATGAGCACAAGTTTAGAATTAAGTTATTAATATACCACAAGAACTCAGATCGTTGATGATGTCTTTAATTGCACTGTAGGCATCTCCATAGACGCAATGTGCACGAGGCATATTGAGTGACAGAGTGCCCAAAAGATATTTGAGCTTGGAATTGAAGAGTATTGTGTGGTGGTTTACACAGTCAATGCAATTGCTGTTGCTATTGGACATTTCTATTTGACTTGGAAATTTGGAATGCATCCGAGAGGATCCATTGCTGCGAGCTCCCAATTTGTATAGAGCCTGCATATATATTCCACATAAAGCCAACTTATATAAATACTCTATAAATTGACAATGAACACACTAGGAGGGATTGTTTTTATGTAAGTTTAGATAAAGTGTTGTAATTTGAGGAAAAACCAGATTTTGTTTTATATTTTGATGGAGTAAGATAATTTTAAAGGGAAAGGATATGAATTTCATAAGAGTTTTGACAAAAATGCTGGGTTCTCACATTTTTCATCATAATTCAAGTTTTCATTATATAATGAAATAATATTTACTAAATATTTTGTTCAATCTGAATGGCCTCCAATAATCTAAATGACAACCAAAGAGAAGTTTGATGCAAGATGAGATGGTTCCTTTTCTTGAATCTATTTTAAGGTGTCTACCATATGTCAGATTCTTGCACTGATCACTTTTTAGATTGACGCAAACAAAGTGTGCATTGATCACTTTTTAGACTAACGCAAACAAAGTTTGCATTGATCACTTTTCATAAATTTAACGTTGAGTACCAAAAAAACCAAAATTTTATGCTAAGGAAGGAAAGTAATTATCAAGTACAAAACAAAATAGCCAATATTTTAACCATTGTCAATTACAAAACAAAACAAAAGAGCAATAGTATATAGTTTTTTTGGGCATATTTTTGGGTCAAATTTCTTAGAAATTTGATAAGGAACTGCTGGAATCCTAAATTTGAGCTATGAACCCTGGATCATCAGAATTCACCAGAGGGTTTTCAAGGCATTGAATCCATTTATTCTGAGTTGTGATTGAATACAAATCCGCGGAAGTTTTTCAAGACACTAAATCCATTTATAGGTTAAAAACATATTTTAAACCACAAAAATTTAAAATCTTACCAAAAAAATTGTTTTCCTATATTCAAACAAAAAAAACTTCAAAACCTAAGAGAGTTAGACAATGCTAATAAAATTCAATAACCACTTTAAAATTTCAATTAAATTCTCAGTTTTACAACAACCACTTTAAAGTTTCAATTGATTTTGGTTGTTTTTCTCAGACAATCAGACAGAGCTTATGAAACCAAACATGAGTTGTTGTGAAAGTTGCCACATGAGAATATCACTGTAAGTCTCTAGGGTGTACTGGTTGGATAAAAGGCAGTTATAAGATAGTTGTTGATATAATTGTTGCTGCCAAAAGTAATTGAGAAAATAGATTTTGCTAGATGCTAAGCCACCGCCACTGCGCTTCCCAATTGTGATGTCAAATCATCTAAACTCTTCCCAAAATTTGCAATCTTCTGATTGAACGATATGCGGCCAAGCTATCAATTTGGCACCAAAAACTCAAATCTTAGATATCATATATGCTAGGTTTAGCACTAGCGGGAGACTCAATTTATCATTTCCGCAATTTAGACTTACAAGGTTTTGGCCACTCTCGTCCAAAATGCCTACAACTGCTGAAGTGTAGTTCACTCCATTTAGGATTGTCGAAAGCCTTGTAGATGGGTCAAGGTATGTAGGAATGAGAGGTAGCCCTAGAAATTTCCCAAGGTTTGAAAGCACAAGCATTAGGAATGAAGCTTTAATTGTTGGAAATTCGATCCCTTTTCAGTATTTTTTTTTAATTTTAAATGGCCTTTAATTCTGAAATTTGAAAGATGGATGAATCCGAAGAGGTGGAGAAGACAATGGGTAGCTTCCAATCAAGCACAATGTCCATTAAAAGCGATTGGAATACAGAGAGACTCGTTTTGCATAAGGTTTGGGATTTTAAATTCAATCCATATCTCATTTTCCAGGGTGAGGACCTATTTGCAAGATGTATTTAGCTTTTGAATGAAAAATTGATCATTTTTTACTACTATGTTTCTTTGTGTGCTGGGGGTTCTAACCTGAACATTACCCTGAGAGTAATCAACTAAATGTAAAAAACAAAAACATTCGAGATATTAGAGAGTAAGCCTCGGCATGACGAGCGTCTTTGTGAACTACCCACATCAGCTTTGCATACAGAGAAAGTACTTCCCCATCGCCAGGGCTTGCAAGTATGGCTTGTTCATATTACTCCTATGTGGAAGTAGGTTACCTGCTAATTTCCCCTTCATCTAAATTCACAACAACATTTTTCTTCAGAATGATCGAATCCAACTAAGTTATTAAAAATTTAAAAACAAAACTGTAGAATTCAACATTGTTGAGATTTTCTGTTTGGAGAAAAATAGGAAAAAATCTCAGCTGATGACAACAATAGAATTCAGGTCCTAGATTAACTCCAGGTTGTTGGGAGGGAGTTAATGCCTCCTATATTTGATGTGAGGGAGTTAATGAGCTATTAGATTCTCTATTCTATATAACAAGCAACCATTCGGATGGTTTGCTAAGAGTGTGAGAGGTTTTATGAGAATTTCTTGATGTAATCTCCAATTTGATTAATAAACTCCTCATGCCTATGTTTGGTGGACGTAGCCCAGATTGGTTGGGTGAACCACGTTAATTCTTGTGTTTATGTGCTTGATATTCTGCTATATGTTATTTTGTTTGATTTGTTGTGCCTCTGAATTCCAACAATTGGTATGAGAGCACGTTGGAGGAGCGCTGGAGGTGGAGCGCTAAGGTGTGGAGGCACTGGTGCTGAGAAGGTTCTGTGCCTGCTGTGGGTAGAGTTCATTACTGTGCGTGTGTGGAGGAGTGGAACCTGCGTACTGTTGGGATATTCGTCGCTGGTGCATGAGTGATATCACCTGCGTGGAGACAGCCTGTGTGCTGCCTAAGGGTGGAGACCGCCTGCGCGTTGAAGTTGCTGATGCGTAGAGCGATTCACCACTGCTGTGCGTGGATTTCTGGTGGAAGTTGATGGGTTATCGTGAAGCTGATCATTGCCAGTGTATACTAGCGATCGATTGGAGGGGTCAGTTGGTCCCAGCAGGAGCACAGTGATCGGATGCTCCACTTACTGCTACCCCACTTCCAGTTGTCGTTGCTTCTTTTGCTATGGGCGTCTTATGTTTTTCTAAGCGGGTCGTCTTAGCGTCTCTGTCGGGGCGATCCACTGTTCTAAGCTGAGAGTGGGGCTCAACTCATACCAATTACAGTCCATTAAGAGCCTGATTGCTACGTGGAAGCCTGAAAGAAGGTGCAGACTGTGCTGGTGCGGGCGTGAACCTGCCTGCGGTGCTGTGCTGATCAAAGGTGCCATCCAAAATTGCAAAGGATATATCTTTAATACAATTGTGACAACATTCATAAATTCGAACTCTGAGTACTTTAGTGGACGGCCCTTGCAATTCTCTGCGAAACAATAAATAACAAAACCGTAAATAAAAGATTGGTTTATTGGTGCAAATAAAAAACAAGAAGTGTATGCATTTTGTTTTTCTATAGGGTGGAATTTGCACAAGTACAAGGAAAGTTTTTTTTAGTGAAAAGGGCAGTTCTTTTTTGTAAAGGCATAGGCAGTTTTGTTCTTTGTTATGTAAAAACAAAGGCATAGGCAATTTTTTTATTGCTGGTTGGATATTGGAGATTATTGTGTCTTTTTTTGTTGATACAAATGGTGAAAACTCAAAGTGCCCGGTTTGAAATTGAGAAATTTAATGGCAAGAATAATTTTGAGATCTGGAAGGTAAAAATGCATGATTTTCTTGTCCAACATGGCGTGGCAAAGGGCGTTGTGGGCAGTCAACAGCCTACAACATCACAGATAGCTGAGTGGGCCGAGATGGATGAAAGAGCATTAGTGCATTCAACTGTGTCTAGCTGATGATGTCCTGTTTAATATTGTGTCGGAGACAACAGCTGCTGGTTTGTGGACGAAACTAGAGAAATTGTACATGACCAAATCCTTAACCAATAGGATTCTCCTGAAGCGACAGTTGTAAGGTTTGCGAATGAAGGAAGGTACATCGATTGCTGATCATTTAAATGTTTTTAATACTCTTCTTGTGCAATTACAAAGTCTAGAAGTAAAAATACCATCCGAGGATAAAGCTATTACTTTATTGTGCTCGTTGCCCGAGTCATGGGATCATTTGTTACTTCTATAAGTCTTAGTTCATCAGAAACTATTGAGTTTGATGATGTAGTTGCATCCTTATTATCGGAAGAAACAAGGAGGAAGTCGTATTTCGAAACCTCTACATCAGAAGCTATGATGGTTAGAGGTCGTTTGAAAGAAAGATGCCCCAGGAAGCCGAGCGACTCACGTTCAAAGTCGAAAGGGAAGAAGAGTAAGCTAAAGTGTTGGTTTTGTGGAAAATCAGGGCATTTAAAGAAGGACTGCTGGAAGCAACAGCATCAAACTTCAAAAGCAGAGTCTTCAACAGAGAAGAAGGAGGCAAATACGACAGATACAAGTTCGACATCTGGTTCAGGTATGAGTGATGAAGTATTATCAGTTAATGTGTCAAATCATGGTCAACATTGGTTGTTAGATTCTGGGGCATCAAACCACATGTGTATCCATAAAGAATGGTTTAAGGATTACAAATCAATTAATGATGGTGTTGTGTACATGGGTAATGATGTAACATGTAATATTGTTGGGATTGGAAGCATACAACTACAAATGTTTGATGGGACAACTAGAATATTAACTAATGTAAGGCATGTACCAGATTTAAGGGAAAACTTGATTTCATTAGGAGCACTTGATTCAAATGGGTATAAAACTGTAATTCAAGGTGGAGTAATGAAAATTTACAAAGGCATCTTACTAGTTATGAAAGCTAAGAAAGTAGGAAATCTATTTCAGTTAGATGGAGGTACAGGGTCAACTTTTGTGTCTACTGTGTCTGCACATGACAGCAATTCCATTCACTTATGGCATCAAAGATTGAGGCATATGAGTGAGAGAGGGTTGAAAATTTTGGCTGATCGAAAGTTAATTCCAAATCTAAAGTCAGGAAAGTTAGATTTCTATAAGCATTGTCTGTTTGGTAAACAAAGTAAACAAAGGTTTAAAATAGGAAAACATACTAGTAAAGGCATACTTGATTATATCCATTCAGATGTTTGGGGACCAACCCCTACAACCTCATATGGTGGTTCGTCTTATTTTGTATCATTCATTGATGACTTTTCTAGCAAGGTTTGGGTCTACATGTTGAAAAGAAAGTTTGATGTGTTTTCAGTTTTCAAGCAGTTTAGAGCATTGGTAGAAAACAACACTGGTAGAACAATAAAGTGTTTAAGAACTGACAATGGTGGTGAATTTACTTCCAAGGAGTTTGACAGCTATTGCAAGGATGCAGGGATCAAGAGGCATAAGACCACGGTTTATACTCCTCAACAAAATGGAGTTGTTGAACGCATGAACAGAACTCTTCTCGAGAGAGCAAGGAGTATGCTAAGTAACTCCGGGTTGCAAAAGGAGTTGTGGACAGAAGCAGTGGCAACAGCTTGTTATGTGATAAATCGATCTCCATTGACGTCGATAGACTGCAAGATTCCGCAAGAGGTATGGAAAGGACACCCTTGTGACTATTCTAAACTCAGAGTGTTTTGTTGTGATGCATATGCTCTAGTGCCTAAACATCAGCGAACTAAGTTAGATCCAAAGTCTAAAAAGTATATCTTTGTTGGGTATGGTGTTGGAACAAAGGGATATAGATTGTGGGATCCTACTACCCGCAAAATCATCATCAACAGAGATGTAAAGTTTAATGAATCTTCTCTTGTACAGTTAGATGTAGATAGTCGATTGAAACAGGATGATGTATCTGACTTTCAGCACATTCAGTTTGATAGCATTTCTAACGATAGTCATGATGACCATAGTTCAGATACTAGTCATGAACAGGTTTCAGAATCAGAATATGAACAGGGTGCAGGTTTAGATCATGAACAGGTCTCAGATACTGATCAGCAAGAAGTTCCTACAGATGGTAGTCAGCCAATCGAGGAAGCGCCAGAAACATCCTTAAGGAGGTTGACAAGAATCAAACGGCCACCGAGAAGGTATGATGATTATGTTACTTCAGTTGCATTTACTGCTAATGACGATGAACCTCTGTGCTATCAGGAAGCAATAGAAGGTTCGAAAAGTGACAAGTGGAAAGTAGCCATGAAGGACGAAATGATGGCCTTAAGTAAGAATGGCACATGAGATCTGGTTGAGCTTCCGAAAGACAGGAAAACTGTG
>APFE030793045.1:15083-45934 GCA_000404065.3 Pinus taeda
TTAATATAAATATTATAAAACCGAAAATAACCGTGGTTTACCATGGCTTATTTTCATATTGACACAATACTTGTCACATTGTGATGTTGGATCATGGTTGAGTATGCATGATTTTCATATGGAGACAATCTTTGTCACAATGCGATGTTGGACCATGATTGATTTTCATATTAAGAAAAGATTTGCCACAGTGTGATGTATGACCATGGTTGACCATGATTATAAACCCAAGGGATTTATATTAAACCTAAGGATTAATATTATAAACCCTATCAATAATATTACGCCATAGGGAATACGAACCCTTACATTAATAAACCCAACATATTTATATTAGAAACCCTGAATAATATTTGGTCCTAAGAATATGAACCCTTATATTAATAAACCCAATTGATTGATATTATAAACCCAAGGGAATGATATTAAACACAATGGATTAGTATTATAAAACCTAGATATATAACTCCTAAGAAAAATACTATATATAGTAAAATAAACATGGTTGACCATGGTTTATCATGGTTGATTTTCATATTTAGAAAATCTTTGTCACAATCCAACAATGAAGTTTCCTTGACCATGGTTGATTTTCATAGTGAGACAACCTCTTTCACAATTTTATAGACCATGGTTAACCATTGTTGACTATGATTATAAAACCAATAGATTTATATTAAATCATAGGATTAATATTATAAACCTTATGAATAATAGTATACCCTAGGAATATGAACTCTTAGATTAATAAACACAAAGGATTCATATTATAAACCCAAGGGAATAAGTCGAAAACCAAAGGTATTATATACCAAAGAAAATAATATTAAACTAAAGGGATTAATATTATAAATCAAAGGTATGAAAACCATAAGATAAATATTATAAACCATAAAATAAACATGGTTGACCATGCTTCACTTTCTTATTGAGAAAATCTTTGACATAACATCACAATGAAGCATGGTTGAACATGATATATTTTCATATCGAGAGAATATTTGTCATAATGTAATGTTGGACCACGGTTTTTTTTCATATTGAGATAATCTTTGTCATAATGTGACATTGGACCATGGTTGACCATGATTATAAACCTAAGGACTTTATATTAAACTCAAGGATTAATATTATAAACCCTATGAATAATATTGCATCCTTGGAACATGAACTGCTAGATTAAGAAGCCCAAGGAATTGATATTATAAATCCCGGTGAACAATAAACCCAAAGGATTAATATTGAAAACCCAAGATAATAATATAAAGCCAAAGTCATTAATATTATAAACCATATGTATATAAACCCTAAGATAAATGTTATAAATCATAATAGACATGGTTTACCATGATTGCTTTTCATATTGACACAATATTTGTCACCATATGACATTAAACCGTGGTTGACCATGGTTTGTTTTCATATTTAGATAATCTTTGTGACAATGTAACATTGGACTATGGTTGACCATGATTAATGATGGTTGACGACGGTTGACAATGGTTGACTGTGGTTGATTTTCATAATGAGACAACCTTAGTCACATTGTAATGTTGGACCATGGTTGACTATAATTCAAAATGGTTTATTTTCATGCTGAGACAATCTTCATCACAATGTGACATTGCAATATAAACCCAAGATATTTATATTAATTCCTAGGATTAATATTATAAACGCTATGAATGATATTATACCCTAGGAATATGAATTCTTACATTAATAAACCCAAGGAATTGATATTATAAACCCAAGGAGTTAATATTATAAACCTAATCTATATGAACTCCAGGATAAATACAGTAAACCTTAAAATAAACATGGATGAAAATATTGAGACAAAATTTGTCAGAATGTAACATTAGACCATGGTTGGTCATATTGAGGCAATATTTATCATAATCCAATAGTGTACCATGGATGAACATGATTTACTTTCATACTAAAACATTATTTGTCACAATGTGATATTTGACCATAAAAAATGATAATTATAAACCCAAGGGATTTATATTAAATGTTGGGATTAATATAATATACCTATCAGTGATATTATACTGTAGCAATATGGACCCTTAGATTAATAAATCTAAGGAATAGATATTATAAACCCACGCTATTAATTTTAAAATCCAAGGGACTATAAACACAAGGGAAAAATAGTAAATCCAAGGAATTAATATTATAAACCCAAGGTATATAAACCCTAACATAAATATTATAAACACTAAAACAAACATGGCTAACTATGGTTTACCATGGTTTATTTCCATATTGAGACAATCATTGTCACAATGCGATGTTGGAACATGATTTTCAGTGTCAGAGAACTCATTCATAAAATACCTCCCCTAGCAAGCTTACATATAGGATATGTTAAGAAAACTTTGTAAATGTCAATTTCAGAACACTCACCCACAAAATTCCCACTCAAAAAATATATTTTTTATTTTATTTTTATTTTTAAGCTATTTTTTTTGGCACTAACAAATATCGATAATAAATTTCCCTCAACCAGGAGAATTATGTTCCATCACAACTCACTCAGCTAATTGAAAATATGAAATAATATTTCTAGAAATTAGAAGAAAAAAAAATTGGATCTATGGAAAAAACGAAAGATGCATCATTTTCCAGGAACATTGGTTAAAATTGCAAGAACATAGCAACATAATAAAGAGTTAATGGACTTTGATTGCGAGGAAAATTCTATAGTCCCTAGAGAGGCAGGGACTAATAATAGGAACATGCAAATTTTTTAATGAGAAAGAACTTATAGGAAAGTAATACTAGCAATTTCTAAACCGAAAAAACCTCAAGAGAAAATGTTTAGAATAAGAACAAACTATGAATGTGGAACTATCACTTATTTTGAAGTATTATATTAATGATAGAAACATATTCTTTCATTTGAATTTCTTATATGGAAAAACAACATGAATGCTAATATTATTACTTAAATACAAGTGTATATTTTGGAATAGGATTTTCATGACTTTAATTTAATTGTCAATATTTATTAGGTGGATGCTATGGATTTAATATCCATGGAATATTCTACAATATTCTTAGTACTATTCACTAATCAAATGTTAAGATCTACTTCCAAAGTAGGTATGTACTTTAGGCCTTTTAATTAAAATTATTAATTAAGAAAAACATCATAAGAACAAGTGTAATATGAAGTGAGTTATGGTTTTATGGGCATGTGTTATTGATAAGTCATGATATTGGCCCATGTTATCCTAGAAAATCATATTTTCAAGTTAAGAATTTCTAGCTTAAAAATGTTCTTTGTGAAAAATTTTGTTCCATGTTTTTCATATTTATATATGTTCAATTTTTATATTAATTATTTCTATATTAATAATAATAATCATAATGATAATTTAAAATAAAGTTAAAATTTAGTTAAATTTTACAATTTTATAATTCCTTTATCCAAAATTTGAAATATAGCTCAAAAAAATTGTATTCATACCATGGGTAAACATTTATTCCAATTCTATCATGCAAATTCATATGACTAAGTGCATGAAAATGGAAAAAATGTTGTCTAAATTCAATGTAACTATGAATCTTGAAACCCAAGAGAAAATTCTAAAGTAAACAAAAAGAGGTACCGTGAAATGTATTAGTTTGATGTTGAAAGATTAATTGGTGTCTTGGTGTGCCACGTCAAGCCGTCTTTTTTCCTATGGAGGTGATGGCCTCTATTCACATTCATCGCAGAGTCGTGTCATAAGTTCAAGAGACATCTCTTCGTTCTTTGCTTCGGTGGAACATATACGAAGGGAGAGCTTACTTTCAGTGTCTTCCTTATCCTTGATGGATTTTCCAATCGACGTTTTGATGTGACAATATAATTCTATAGTACATGAATATTGATTTTATCTTCCTTTACTGCGGTAGAGATCTAGAAGCCACTCAACTATTGAGGAGTGGATTTCCCCATCAGCGTGCTCATTCCTTCTAATCATTTATTCAATTGCTAATTGATTTACAACTATCTAGATTTGTTTAAGGGTGTGTTCTTGGTACTTCTGCATTCGATATTATGTTTAGAAGCAGTCTCGTGAACTCCCCTCACCCCTATTAGAGGAATTATTTCAACTGCTCATGTAGTAGTAGGGTGCATAGAGGATATATGATAACAAAAAACGATAATGAGGGTGGCAGGATAGCCTAATGTATAGCACGAAAGCACAACAATATTAAGAGAAATAAAAATGAGTTGCAATAGAAAGATGAATCTAAGATGAGGTGGAGTAACTAATATTTCGACTTCTCATATATTAGTAAGGCATGATTGAGGATATAGGCTAATAAAAAATGTAAATAAGGGTGGCAGGATAGGGTAAAGTATAACATGAAAGCACAATAATTTTGGGAGAAATAAAAATGAGTTGCAATAGAAAGATGAATCTAGGATGATGTGGATTACCTAGTGATGAATAGACAAGTACTACAAGGAAATCAAGTAAATCAATTGTGATGTTATCAAAGCATTGTGAGGGACAAATGATAGGGTCCAAACAATCTATGTGTTGGTATAATGGAATGAATATGAGCTTGTACATAGGGAATAAATTTGTAGCATGAGAAGGAATGAAGTGTAATGACTTATATCACATGAATTATATGACTAGGAAACACAAATAATGTTGTTTCCAAAAAAACTTTAAAGGAAAATGGAACTGAGACCAATCATGAAATGCAACAAAAGACACTTTTTTCAAAGAAACAATGAATATGATGCACTAGAGCTAGACATTGTAGGGACTAAGCACCTAACCATTCCAATTTAGCCATGAACTATCAACCACCATAAGTAGACAGAACACGAGGAGCTAAAAAATTTTAGTGGCCTCCTTTAGCTATGTATCAAGGGAATTCTTCAGAAATATTTGTAACTCAAGCAAGGCTAGATTAGTATCACTTATTCCTTTCCCTTCCAGATAAGTGGAAACAATAGAGGTAGGTAGGAAATCATACTCGAGGTAGGAATTTTCCCCTTCCCCATTCCAGTGTAGTGATAACGAGATGTAGCATAGTTAACAATATTATGTTAATGTACATAATACCCATCCTCTTTGTTCCAAGAGTGAGTAATACATTGGAAGGATTTCATACCTCACACCACATGGATGTTAAACGTGACGGATAATTGGACGGTAGCATGGCCCTCACTCCCCTCCCCCACCCCACCCCCCCGCATGCGTGGATCTAGGTGACAACAGCAGGGACTTAATCCTCCTCTCCTCTACAATAATTTTTTTTTTTAGTGTGGAATCTCTATTGAGAATAATTATTAAGTAAGTGTTTTGGTGATTATCATGAAGTAATGTCTATCATTTCCTACCAGCCATTTGATTTATATAACTGGAAAAATATTAATAAATAAATGTTTAAAAAAAAATATTTCATTAATATTCAAACTAAAATTGCAATAACAACCATTTTCTAACCAATTTAAAGAATATTTAAAATAATGTCGTGAATAATTAATCAAAATTAAGGAAATGGCACATATTAAAAAAATAAGAAAATATGTTACAAAGAGAGAAAACAAAGTGAAAACTTGAAGGGAGATTTCTTAAAGATAGAATGAAAGGTCTTCATTCCTTCTATAATGTGCCAAGAAAGAATACATTACAAAATGGAAAACATATTATTTCCTGAATATTAGGTTAGTAATGATTGAACAAGGTCCCTAACTGCTCCCTATCATGACATAAGATCTACATTAGGTGGCTTGGCAAGAATATTGAGAGAGACTTTCATAATAGCATGAGGTCTATTTTCTTTCATCCATACCTTCGATGAAATTTGCACTGGTTGGCATGAATAACAAGGAAATTATAGTAAAACATAGATGAAGCCAATTCAAACTAGCCATAAATCCAAATCAAATAATTACTCACTATAAATAATAAATAGAAGCATAAATAAAAGGGATCCTAGATATACATATGTTTATATCTCCATTAGAGATTCTCCACAGTGCATCCATATTTGTCATTGCTCAACCCACAATGAAGTCAAAATCAAATTATTCAAAATATTTAGGAAAAATACTACTTGGGGAATCTCATGCTAACCCTAATACCACATGGGGAATCTCTTGTTGACCCTAAGAGTGTCAAACTCTAAGAGAAAATTTCATAAAATGGGTTAATGAAAGCTTCAACATAAACACTTGGATAGTATTTATGTAGCTCGTTGAGTGTCCATTATTCATGTAGCATTTGTCATTGATTATCCTTGCAACATTGGTTAGTATTTTGTACTCATGATTCAATTTTATTTTATAATGTATGAATTTTTTTTTATGTGCTGTAATGTATCTAATCATCCATTGTGTTTACATGATTTGAATTTAGTTTTGGGAATTTATAGAGTTGGGATTTGGTGGAACTTTTAGGATTTTTTTTATTATTATTAAGTTCTTTTCCTTAGTTCCTTGAATTGAGAGGAAATAATGCTAGAGATACCTATTAGATTGGGATAATTCTTCTTCATATTTAATTGGTCATGAGAACATACAATGATTTGGGAAAGTTACTATAGCTCATGGAGGTATGATTCCCAAAAATAACCAGGTGGCCTTGCCAAAGAAGTTTACACAAAAGCTAATAGAAAAGGTTGAAAGATTCACATACATACTGTTGTCAATGAGTTCTTTGGGTTTGGATTTATTTGCAATCGTCCATGGGTAAGGGTATAGATGTGTCATAGCTGATTGTAAGGGGTTTGGATTTTTTTATTTTGGTTTTTATTTTTGACTTGTTGGATCATGCTTTGTAGATTATAGTGACCATATATCTATGAATTTTTATCTTTTCTCATAATTAGGAAAATCCATGAACCTGTGGCTTGTTAATAAGGAGACATAAGATAAATTCAATAGTTATAACACTATCCTCATAGCATGAAGAAACCAACCATAAACCTCACTAAATAGGAAAAATGTTTCCACAATCTAGGCAAAGCCCCTATATCGATTTGAAAAGGCCTTCACGTGCCTATGCACTATCCCAGCGCAATGGATCCACCATGTATACATGTAACTTAATTATAATACACACTTGATTGGTTAGCATGTGGACAAGTGAATATTTTTTATCCAAAATAAATAAGAATGAGATAGATTCTTAGCTTATGCAGATAATTAATTCCCTTAAACCAAAATCCAAATTCACATTGTAAATGTGCCTTCATATTGGAGAATTATAATCTAGATAATTATAAATAATAAAACAATTATGATAAAATTCATTAAAATTAAAGGAAGTAGTGTATATATATAATATATTATATATATATATAATATATATATATATATATATATTCTTAATAGAACAAAAATATTCGTTTTGAGTATCAATTAATTTTTTTATATAGAGAATGGGGAAAATGCTACATCAACTTTGTTTTACAAATTTTAGATTGAAAACATGTTTTTTCATTATACTTTGTGGAGTTTCACCATTTCTTGATGAGAGAATTGACACAAAAATCTCGAATCTTCAGAATTAGCTTCTAAATAATATTTTTAGACATCAAAATGGCCATTCTTCTGCTGCAAGAATTCAAACCTTCTTCTTTCTTGGTGTTGGGCATTCGGCATGATCATGACTTTCAAATGAAAGTAACACAAATAGACTATACAATATATCTGTCACATTACAATCCACATGTCCTCGAGAAAGGTGGACTGGTGAAGGTAGGGACTAAAATGATTATAGGCTCACTATAATTTTTTTTCCATAATCAATTATAGAGTGCAATAGAGAAATTATCCTTTGCATGGTATTGGCTACAATTGCAACTTTACATAATTAAGATGAACTCAAGCATCAACTTTGGGAATTTAGATTGATTGATATTTAAAGGATAAAATGAAAAATATATTTATATACTAATATTTATTAATAAATGTATTGATTAATATTCATTATATTAATAAATTAGTCGATATTCATCATATCAATAACTTTTTTCATATCTCTGATTAGGGTGTGAGCTGGCAAAGGCATCTTGTTAGTATTTGGCTTATGTGTATGTTCAAAGATGTAAGGGTCGGAGGGTGGATTACGCACAACCCTCGCATGCTTGGTAACAAAGGTATGGTGACAATGAGCATGCCAAAAATTCATAATGACAAGATGGGACAGAGTGATACCTCCTCAAACGTGTTAAGGGTTTCCTTCTCCTCATTCTTAAGTGTTCAGTTTCTAGTTTTAGTATTTGGTTTTGGTATAGTGTTCCCAGGTCACTCATGGTCGTTCGAGAGGAAGGCTCTACAGGATGGTTACCCTAGTGTTGTTGGTTCCCTAGTCTCATATACAAATACACTAGGTATGTTATTTGTATTTTCCCTCTTCATTACCTTCTCTCTACAACCTATTCTCTTGTTTGACAGATATTATGGAGAAATATTTATAAAATAGCCATTGCAAGAAATTAGACTCTATGTCATGAATTATGGAAATCTCCTTCCAGGTTTTACTCTGTATTTTCTTTTTTCTATACGACTATCTCTGTTCTCTTTAGTATTATATTATCTCTCATGGGCATGTACTACATCTCTCTGGCTTGAAAGCCTGTGGATGTTGCATGCTTGTAATTATGTGCTAGTTGTTTACTCCATTTGATGTCTCTTTTAGTATGGAAGATTAAGAATTTCTTGTTTTTGGCTCCTCTTGTTTTACCTTTGTGTCTAGTTGGAAACAGGCTTAGGGAGCCAGGGCATGTTGTTCCTTTCCTTGGCTAGCAAACCCATCTTTTTTTATACCTGTGTTTGGTCCTAAGCAGTCTTAGGGAGCCTAGGTATGTTGCTCCATGTCATGGGTATCAAACCCATCTCGGTCTTAGGTTAATTTTCAATTTCAAGCCTAAAATTAGCTATTCATACCTCTATGTTGTGATAATTTACCAAGTCTTTACTATCTCTATAATTTTCAGGACCCCAAACTATCAAGTTTCTCCAAGCTCGAGCTCTAGGTAGCATGTTCCAGGGTTTTTGTCATATCCATTATTTTGTTGAGAAGAATCATGCTTCATCCTTCCTCCGGCTCTAGCTCTTTGGAAAGGGGTGGTCGAGGTTAGGGAAGGCACACAGGGAAGTAGGGAGATAATGAACAAGCTCAGGTTTGCAAGACATGGGGAAGAGGTTGTAAATTAGATGCACAACTAATCCAAGATCCAACCTGATCCTATCTGGAAGGTACCACGTCTCAGGTTCGGCATCTAATTTCAAAATGGGAAATAGAACTTAATCAACAGCCACAGGCAGAGTTTCAATTGGAAGATTTGAGAGACCTAGTTCCTAACCTTGCTCATTCTAGAAGACGTACTTCTCAATACAAGAAGACCATTCACCTATATTAGTTGTTGAAGAACATTGTGGAGAAGGCCATAGTGAACCCTCTAGCTAGCTCTCTTAAGTCTGACCATGGTCTTAAGTAAATCTAAAAGGAATTTTAATTTATCTAGTTCCAAATTCAACAGAAGAATGTCTTCTTAGCCAGATTGAGAAACACATTTTGTGTCTTCCTCAGTCTGATTTACCAAGTTCAAGTGTGAAGGATGTAGCTCCATTGGATTCCTCCGATGAATAACAATTTTCTTGAATCTGTTTGGTTTCAATTTTGTTTAACTCTTTATCATAAATCTATTGGTTAGGTTATTATGGTAGAGTTATTTAGCTTGTAGATGGTTTCAAAGCATTCAATATTATATGGCATTGTTAAAGAAACTCAAACTTTACTGTTTCTCGATGGCTTATAATGTTGTTCTATGGCGGATAGAACTAGTTTCCCAATGGGAAAGTTGAGGCCATTGAACTCCTTAAATATGGTCATAACCTGCTTTTGATGAATATGAATGAAAAGGTCTTGCGAAGTTT
Source organism: Pinus taeda (assembly GCA_000404065.3). NCBI lineage: Eukaryota > Viridiplantae > Streptophyta > Pinopsida > Pinales > Pinaceae > Pinus > Pinus taeda. The sequence continues at coordinate 24,994 of APFE030793045.1, forward strand.
GAAAAAAAAATAATTTTTTTCTTAAAATATCTATCTATTTATGTTTAGGATATTATAGTATTTTAAGCAATTTCATTATAATATAAAAGAAAGAGAAAAAAATACGTAATAATCAGTACTATTAGTAAAATATTTTTTTGAACTAAAATATAAGAAAATCTTTAGTGGAAACAATTGTTAAAAACTAGATATGTTAATACACTTTAAAAATAAAATCTAAAATAAAAGGAAGGTGACTTGTTCAATATACTAATTCGTTATTTACAATTATCTTATAAAATAGTACCAACAAAAATTTATGTCGATATTAAGTAAAATAAAAAAAATAGTAAGGAAAAGAAGAAAAAGAAACATATTTTTAATTTTAACATGTGGCAACAAAGATTACATTGTATATTTTGAAAGGTTAGAGAGAGATTACATCGTATATTGTAAAAGGTTAGAGAGACTTTGAGAAAGATAATAAAATTATTTTATTTTGTTTAGAGTGATTTATTTTATAGTTAATGAGATTATTTATTTAAATTTTTTAACTAAAATATAATAAGATTTGGATAAATATCAAGAAAAAATTTAAAATAAATACTTATCTATTTAATTGAAAAATCTTATACAATTAATTTCTAATAATTATTTATAAATAGTAAATTAAAAAATTATATATATAGGTATAATCTAAACAAAAACTAAAACAATATTAAAGTTTAAATATAAAAAAAACATATTTATTATCTTCATTGTGATTGGAATAAGAATATATTATAGACAAGAATCTAAATATTTATAAATATAAATAGTTGTTTTTAAATTAAATTCAAATAAGAGGTTAAATTAATTAAGGAAACTAAACTGTCCTCGAAAGCTTTCTTTCCATTATTTGCAATACCAGCAACCATAATCATGAAAATTCATAAACAAAAGACAAAAGAATAACGTGAGCAATCATGAAAGAAGAAGGCATGTTACAAGATAAATCTAAAATATACGAGCACATTACATATTTAACTAAATCTAAAATATAAAAGTACACGTCATATTTAACACAACCGAACAACCCGAAACCAAAATTGAACCAAACACATCCATATCTCTGTGTAAAAAGGTGAAAACGCAAGAACGAAATGCTACTACTGCAAATTAGAAAAACGTAGTGCCTCCTACTTAAAGATCAAATTAGAATTCTTTTTTCTTCCTGTCGTGCCCCCGGTTTTTTACTTTGGACTGACCCACCATTGATATGAAAATATAATAAATGAAATATAGAATCGCATATCTTTCTACGAAAGGAATGCCTGGAAAGAATTTATTAAAAAATGTATAGCATATTAGTCATCCGAAGAAGAAGTTATTGATGATCGAGCGACCTCCCTCGCTGCTTCCCGGCCGTTCCATAATATTTGAGTGGCTTCAATGAGAAGATAGTGAGTTATTGATGATCGGATGAATTCTCTCTCTACTCCCTCGCCATTGGCAATTTGAAATTACCATAAAACATACATGAAGACAAATCAGAGTACTATTCAGTAAATGAGATAGATTTGTTTGGATAGGCAGATGTTCACTATCACCATTCATGAATCTGCACAATGTATTCATCTCTTGATTTTCTTAACCCACAATGAAGTTGAACTCCGAATTCTGTCAAAATATTTATGACAAAAAATTCAACAGAAAATAAATTAATTAGAACAAAAAAAAGTAGAGATAAGTTTATTACAACAGAAATCCCTCCGCATGAAAACAAATGGGGCTCAAATGGGGCTCGAGCAGAGGGAATTATCTATCACGAAGGATCTTATAAAATTATCTATCACGAAGGATCTTAGGAAATGGAAAGACAACTTCATATTGCAAATATGAACCTAGAAATGATGGATGAGTTGGAAGACAACTTCATATTGCAAATATGAACGGATGCATGAGTTGAAGACATGGCTCTTTGTTGCAACAGAAGCCTTGGTCAAGTATCAGCTTGAAGAAGAGGTAAACAATTCCTGTTTGTCTTCAAATTCTTCTAAGAATGATTATGTTGGTTCTTTTGAAAAGCATACCCGAGGCATAGGTTCCAAGTTAATGTCCAACATGAGCTATGAAGGAAAAGGCTTGGGCATACATGCAAAAGGTATTGTTGAGCCAATAATAGTTGAGGAAAGGCCTAAGTATTTGCGTCTTGGCTATGGATAGTCTTATGGAGAAAGTTCCAATGCTGCCATGAAGACCATTGAAATAGCTCCAAGAAGGAGTTTCATTGTAGGTCTTCTACCTCAAGAGTGTCAAGATTTTATTCCTAGGGAATGCAATGGTGTGAAGCACACTTTGCTGAAAAAAGGTGTATATCAGCATACACTTGAACCAGAGAGTTGTGGAAACTCTAAAACCATCGAAGAGGTTAACGATGTCCCAAAGGGAGCTACTTCTTCATTCAATTCACTGCCTCATGAAGGCAATAAAGGTGAAAGAGAAACGTATAAATCTGGTCCTAACCATATTTCTTTTGATTATGTTTAACATGGTAAATTTCCATATAAGAATGGGAAAAGAATTGCATGTGCGTCTTGTGGTTTGGATAACCATAATGTTTCTAGATGTTGGAAGAGAATGGCTACATACAGGAAATTTTTGAAGGAAAGGAAGCAAGAGGCCAAAGGTCCATTGGACAAGGAAAATCATGTTGTTAAAAAGATGCACATGCATTGCACTTGCTATCATAATCAAGGACAAATTTCAGCAACATGTTGAACTTTGAATCCAACCATGCTTACAGGAAACTTGAAGAAGGAGGAAAGAGAAATTGGCAGCAATGGAAATAAGAGTTCCATGATTGATGTGTTTCAGGATGATTCACAAGTTTCTATTGATGTGCAGACAAAGGAAGGACCCTTGAAATGGATTGGTAAGAAATGGTTAGAATTCTTATCCAATTCAGACTGCATGTCTATTGATATAATGCATCTATTTGCATTTCTTTGTTAATGGAATGCATGTTTCAGGGTTTTACCAAGAAGGTAAATGGAAAAGTTGAGTAGGAGACTCACTTTTGTTTTTGCGAATGTGATAAAAGGAAGTCATTTTGTAGAAGGGTGACGTCTACCCAACCTAGTCATAAAAACCAACTACATCGTTCATGTAGCGAGAAAATAAGCATGCAAATTTCCTTTTATAGAGGTCCCAAGTACTTTGGCCTAACTATCTCATGCATTATGAAAAGAACACAACCTACATTCAATAAATAACAAAGAAGTTGTTCGACAACAATCACCAAAATGGATATTTTGATTTGAGGTCTAGTATTTCACTAAAAATAATTCTCCACCCGTTATTCTAGAGAAGTTGGAGCCTAGAAAGTTCCTAATACTTCATAAGTTGAGGAATGCCCACATCAGAAAATCTGAATAGATAATTCAATGTGATTTCCATTTGACATGTAGTCACTTTGTTGTTTTTTGTCTAGAAGTCTCTTTAATTGTTCCCTCAAATTTAATAACTGAGAAAGCCCTAAAGAAGAGACACTTACCTATTTCAATAAACTGAATAAAAAATGTATTTCTGAAGGGTCTGTTGGAGAGGAAATTGTTATTTCAAAGATCAGAGGGAAGGGAGTCTTATATTTAAAAGTTACTACCATTCTTCACACTAGAAAATTTGATTGTTGCTCTTTTTTTCATGCAAAAATAGATGATTTTTTAAATTTCTCTTAGATAAATGCGAGTAAAGAAATACAACTGAATAATTTTTTTATTTATTTCTTTTGTGCTACTCTTTCCCATGCCATTGCCTTACTATGTTTCCTTTGCAACATGTGCTGCAATTGCTCATTAAATAAAACATTAAAAAAGATCCTTATGTAATAAAACATTTAATAAACAATTAAAATATAATTTAAAGACCCTTGGACCACATAGTCGAAATCTTGTCCACATAGGAGGATGAAATATTTTTATGGAAAAGATGCTAGAGTATATTACTGCCACAATTTATGTATCTAACCCAATATCGATCTAAAAAAGTAAGTTGAAACAACTTTAAAATAATGAATTAAGATTTTAAGTAACATATCATGAAAAATGTTGCATAACTATGTAACTTAATCCTTTAGGAGTGCTGGTCTAAGTGCTCATTTATATAGGTTTTGTAGCCCAATTTTATGTTTTCCTTACTTTTTACTTTTTATACTTTACTACTATTTATCAGGTATAATCGTAGATTATATGGGTAAATTTTATTTTTTATCTATATTATTGCTAATAATAAATTTAATTTTTAGAAATATATATATAAATTAAGATAATACAAGTAATCGTGAGTTTAAATGTTGAATCAAAGAGTTTTTTTCTGTATATGGAAATTGTTGATTTGAAGTTTGTAGAGTCATATGAAGATGATGGTAACCTTGAAACCATTCTAGGTGATTCTTTCCATGTTCACACTTTTTGTTTTTATTTTTTTGGGTAACACCATTCTTTGCTATAACCATAAGTTATCTAACCACTCTTCCTATAGTGATTGTTTTTAATGATATCGTTGTTTTACCAAAAAAATGTTAAAATAAAATATATAATGGGAAACAAGAACAACATATATTTTTTCTTCATACTTTAAATAATACCATATACATGCAAATTAAATAAAAAAAATATAAAAATCACTAAAAATATAAAACATACAACATAATTGTATCCACTATATCTGAAAATTAAATTAAAAAAACATAAACATCACTGAAATATAAAACATAATTGTATCTCCTACCACTTATAATTGTTTTATTTAGATAATAGGGATCTCACGGTAAATGATAACATGACTGATATTTATGGAGACTCTCCCTACAGGAGAAACTGAATGTAAAGAAGAATAAGTCGCGTGAGAAACTAAATGTAAAGAAGAATGACTCGTGTTTTGTGTGTCGAGAGAATTAAATGAGCAAATGCGAAGCGAAGCGGCAGATGTTGTTAGATTAAGCATGCAGAATACGACGAGTATGATGGGGAGGGCAGCTAGAACCAGGGGGTACAGGGTACCCCGGTTTGTGGCACCCTGATGCATCCTTAGCGTTTCCCGTCCAACCAAGCAATCCTCGACGCGCGCATTCAAACGCACCTTCATTCGCAGCTTTGGCGTCCGTAATCAGAATCGTGGATGTTAGTAACATTATTGAAATCCACTACAACCCCAGCATTTCCATGTTCTTGTAGCACTTCATGGCCATCTCCTTAATTCAAAAGGAAATGCTAAACCTATTTCTAAATATTTCTTCTTCTTCCAAATTTGATGATCGTGTGATGGATCTAATCTAATTTATAGACAACGTATAAGTTGCATGGAGCGTGGAAGCACCTCATCTTTAGTGGTGGTGGCAGATTTTTATGCGGATGGAGAGTGGATCCATAGTATTTGTTCCACAGATGTATGCGGATCGACGAAATTCAAGAAACTCAACTTCAAATCGTGTCAAGGCGAAGCCCAGCTTTGTGACTAACCGGTTACCTCCAACATTAGGGAATGTTGACACCTATTGTTTTACAATTCAGTCATCTCTGGAATCTGTTACGCTTCGATTTCTTCAACCTCGCTCGTTGACACCTATTTTACAAAATTAAGTCGTCCCTCCCATCGTTTGCGCTTCCTCTTCATCAACATCGTTTGTGATGACACCTGTTTTTTGCAATGTGATCTTTCCAACCTGTTTTGAGGTGTAATATTTAAATATTTGTTTTTATTTATTGAGGTTAGAAGTTTATTTTGTAATTCTGATTGTGAAAGTTGTGTGTAAGTATGTTTAATTTATCGTGTATGTAAATAAAAATAAGTAATACTATATAATTATATTAACATAGATAACTTGTATATATAGAAATATTACAATTTATATCAAAGAATATTTGGCAAGTAATATTCAATTATACTATATTGAATAAATACAGAACTAATAAATTAAAATAATTTTCTCTATAGAATGAAAGATAAGTAAACTATTTTGAAATGAATTAATATTATCATATATTTAGAGGTAAAGGAAATCCATGCACAATCTAAAATGAATTTCAATGTGAAAGATATATACATAAGTATATATCTTTATGTGAAAGGAATGCCCAGAAAGAATTTATTAAAAAATGAAAAGCATAGTGCTTACCCCAAGAAGAAGTTATTGATGATCGGACGACCTCCCTCGCTGCTTCCCTGCCGTTCCATAAGATTTGAGTGGCTTCAATGACAAGATAGTGAGTTATTGATGATCGGATGAATTCTCTTTCTACTCCCTCGCCATTGGCAATTTGAAATTACCATAAAACATACATGAAGCCAAATCAGATTACTATTCAGTAAATAAGATAGATTTGTTCGGATAGGCAGATGTTCACTATCACCATTCATGAATCTGCACAATGTATTCATCTCTTGCTTTGAATTCTGTCAAAATATTTATGACAAAAATTTCAACAGAAAAGAAATTAATTAGAACAAAAAAAAAGGAGAAGTAAGTTTATTACAACAGAAAGCTATTACAACAGAAAGCGCTCCGCATGAAAACAAACGGGGCTCGAGCAGAGGGAATTATCTATCACGAAGGATCCTATAAAATTTAAAGATCCTTGGTGTTGCTTGGCCGCTCCAACGGTAATATTTTCCATCAAACCTGCCACGTTTGAATTCCTATTTGACGAAGCATCGTATAAAATTTAATTTAAAGATGCTTGTCGTTGCTTGGCCACTACGTTAATATTTTCCATCCAGCATCCCACGTTTGAATTCCTATAGCCGTCTTCTACATCGGTTTATCATCACGATCCTCCACTACGTCATTATTGCTACATCAACACAAAAGTCATTCCCACGTCCCTTGGTAGCGAAAATATCAGAAAATAAACATTGTGATGAATATCGGGAAAGAAACATTCATGTGATGAATATATTGAAAATCGCTTTTCTAACTTGGCATAATCAATAACGACAACATTCATTCCCTTCGTATCCAACGCACCCACCTCGATTTTTAAAATGCAGTTTCCTCATCATAATCAAGATAGGATCTACTTGGCTTTGCTGGGCTGTGCAACGGTAATATTTTCCATCCATCACCTCACGTTTCACAACCACAATGTAATACAATTTGAATTGTGTACGTGTATAACCATCTTCCACGTGGTTTCATCATTGTGATACTCTGGTCCGCGACTTTGGATACGATCCTGGTCATCATGACTAGAGCAATCCCATACCGATTCCCATTTTCATCATTGTGATTCTTCACTCAGAAAAACGGTTGGATTAGCTTTATGATTATAATCATCCAATCGATATATTAATTTGCAAAGAAAGTATAACTGACTCTTTAAACGTTTAAACTAAGCAAGGCTGAAAAATATTCACAACCCTTCATATCCAACGCACCTCGCTCATCTGAATAAAGCATTAAGCTTGATTGGTAAAAGCATGGGATAAATTAGTATGAATTTTACATAATTATATATCTAAAAGACACATTAACCCTAATTTATTTTAAACATTTAATTATTACATAAATGATTTTATTTCTAAATAATAGTGTAAAAACTAACTAACAATATAATATTAATAATAATCTATATAACTTAATAAATTAAACTAAATAATAATATGTATTGATTATTTATTTTTATAGGAAGTTTTTATAAGTTAAGCATAACAGACTCAGATCGTAGATGGGAACATGTTGATGTGCACACAACAATGGTCTACATCTATTGTTTCATAAAAAAATTGTTTATTTATAACATATTTTATAAGTTAATTATAGCCAATATGATAAATTAAATTATAAATTAAATTAAATTAAATAAAGAAAAAATAAATTTAATACTAAATTATATAAAAATATTTATAATTCTTTATAATTAATATATTCGGATGTAAAAAAAATATTAATATTCTTTATTTTTTAAATATAAAGTATATTATTTTAATAAAATATAAATGATGCATAAATTTTATTTAGAAAACCGTATACTCAAGTAACATAATTATAATCTTATAGGAGACCATAGACTTTCTAAGCTAGCTTTAAATTCCAGCCAAAACCACCTAAGGCTCAAACATAGTTTTGTATAAAGACACCACCTAAGGCTCAAACAAGGTTGGTATAAAGACAATAGGGCCTGGTCAATACATTAGGAGATCCACAAGAATGTTGCATTGAAAAGCATTAATAACATTAAAAATATCGTTACTTCTAAGTTCAAAGATAAAATGTGGTGTGAGAAAGATTTAACAGTTAAAAGAAAATTAAGATATTATAAGGAGGTCGTCAACCCCACCCTAGAAGATCAAAAGTACCTCTCTGTTTAACTAGCTCGAAGAAGAAAATTAATATAGCCAAGATTAGAATGAACTCTCATGAGCTCCATAGTGAAACAGGTAGTTGGGTAGTTCCTAAAAAACCATGGATGCAAAGGTTCTACCCCGCCTACAAGCACATTAGATCTCAGTTTCAAAATCTTTGTTGCAATATTAACCTTCCTAGACTTACGTTGTCAAAATTACAGTGACCTCGAAAGGGTTCTCTCCAAGCTTTTTGAGCATAGGAATAAAATGTTAAATCAAACTAAATAATTCATTTCTTTGAGTCCATTATACCAAAGTTTGGTCTTAGTAGACATTAACCATCATCATCATCAATATATACCCCTCAAAAAGTCACCATACTATATTTCTAAAAAAAAAATTCATTAAGATATCCAAGGCGCCATACTCGGTAAAGGACATGAAATAAATTGATTCGATCTCAGCTAAATATATCAATGTTAACTCTCCATTTAGCCTATTAAATATTAATTTGTAAATATTTTGGTTTATTCCACAATTCACTTATATTAATTTTAAGGAATTTTGGAATTTCAATTATATTATTAATTATATTTTAGAAATTGAATTTAATTAGAAAAAATATTATTAGATTATTATTAATATTTTGATGATTATGTTAAATGTTTTATTAAAATATATAAAAAAAATTTATTTAATTAAAATAAAATTAAATAAAATTTAAATATTTAAATAATAAAAAATTACAAAGATTTCCCTACCATTTAAAAATTATTTTAAATATTTGATGTATTAATAATAAGTAAATTTAATTATAGCAAAAAATATAAAGATATTTAGAAAACCATATATAAATTACATTAAAATTTTAAAATTTATTTATTCATTATTATTTTTTTATATATATATTTTGAAAGAGGCTAACATATTTATATTTTGTTCAAAATTTATTATATAAAATTAATATAAAAAAATTTTGTAAATACAAATCAAATAAAATATCTTGATTTTTTTATTACATTATTAAAAATTAATTTTTTAAAATTAAATTAAATAAAAATATCTCACCAACATATTATGAAATAGAAATTAATCAATCTATTTACTAATTTTTTTCTAAATAAAAGTAATCTATTAATATGTACAGAAAGATACAAAGAGGACAAGGCTTCGACCAAGGTATCGTAGAGTATCAACAAAATCTGGACTGCCCGAACATTAGAGAAACCAGTCGAGTGAGAGCAGAAATCTCAAAAATGGTATCACTTCTCAAATCCAAACCCCACAAAAAAAAGATGGTTCCTTCACGATTAGTCCAAATAGGAAGTCAAAACCCATGTAACACTAGCAAAAAATAAAAAGGCTAGATAATGAACACTAGGGCAGCCACAGCCGGCCTCGAACTATCATCACGCAGTCCCTGCCTATTCTCCATCCCTTGCTTTCTGCCCCGTGGATTCCGCTAATGTGATATTTTGATGCGATCTGATCGCAATCGCATATCACTCTAAGTAAAGGCCTTGCCCTTAGGTCTCCCCATTCTGTGATCCATCATTGATTCCATGTCATCGCATCGCACACGTGAAAGTGTGAAGGCTCTGCCCCTTGGTTTCCGCCGATGCGATATTGCGATGCGATCTGATCACAATCACATATCGCTATAAGTAAAGGCCTTACCCTTTGGTCTCCCATTCTGTGATCTGTCATCGGGTCTGTGTCATCGCATCGCACATGTGAAAGTGTGAAGGCTCTGCCCCTTGGTTTCCACTGATGCGATATTACGATGTGATCTGATCGTAATTGCATATCGCTATAAGTTGAGGCCTTGCCCTTTCGTCTCCCCATTCTGTGATTTGCCGATATTGTGATGCGATCTGATTATAATCGCATATTGCTGGTTATCAATCTGTGATTTTCCATTACTCTTGCATTGAAGAGAGCCGAAGTCTAAGGCATGCTGGAGCGTGTTGAGGCATGAACCAGAGTGGAGGACAGGATATGATATCCGGAACCACTTAAAACAATGCCAATGAACCCTGTGCTTCTCAAATGCAGAGATCTATTGATCAGTTGCCAATTATTTGACTGTCGTGGGTAGGCAGTTATCACCCCATCTCGCCTCACCCCTGTCTCGTCATATTTAACGCCCTTCTATACACTCACATCCGGGAGAGCTGCATCCCTTTGGACCAATATTTTTCACTCTTGATTTTGATCATGATTCTGAATTATGTCTAGAGCTCCAGTGAGAAGAGTGTGCCCATTCTCCACCCCCAAATTCGCAAGTAGATTAGCGACCTTGTTTCCTTCCCATTTAACATGATTGAATATGATGGCACGATTGGTGTGAAGTAATTGTTCTATTGCATCCAATCTAGCTTTGACTCTTCAACTGTTGGAAATTTGATGCACATGTGCCCCATTGAGGAGTTGATTAGCCATGTTGATGAGGATTAGGGAATCACCTTCGATCTCCAGAGGTTGGAAGCCATGATGCTAGGAAAGGAGTAATCCATGCCAGATACTCTCTAGTTTAGCCGAGTTGTTCATGTCCCAGCCAATGTTTTCGACGTAGATTAGGAGAGGCAAACCCTCATTATCTCTAAATATGCCACCAAATCATGCTTTACCGAGATTTCCCTTTGAAGCTCCATCAAAGTTGAGTTTGAAAGTAAGATTTGGAAGGGGGGTTCCATAAGTGCTTTTTGATGTTGTTGCCTTCTAAAGGTCTGTGATTCTGAGTACCTTATGGGAGTTGTATGTTCCAATTTGCCTAAATGGCTTTCTCATTTGCAAGACTGGGAAAATCTTCCGTATGCCAAATTTGAAGCGCTAAGGTCTCTATAAGATTGAGACAAAAGTTTCCCCAAATGATTTCTACAGGAGTGCTTTGATCTTTGAATATGCGCTTGTTTCTTTCTTTCCATATTGTCCAGAGAAGAAGGTCAGGAATCATTCTCCATAATTGGTTGAGTAGTTCACTTTTATATGGGTTCTAGTGCCAATGCCGAATGGAGTTGATTATATCTTTGGACACTTTCCATCTTTTTTTAAAATGGAAGGTAGCCTTCTCCCATAGTTGGTTGGCAAGAGTGCAAGAGTTCAAGAGGTGTTGGAGCAATTCCTCCTCAGAATTACAATTGGGACATATGGACGGCCCATGAAAGTTCTTTTTCCTAAGATTTTCCTAAGTGAATATTTTCCAGTGCCCAACAAGCCAGAGGAATAGGGAGAATTTGGGCCAAGTACCCGATGACCAGATTCTGCCCCAGATAGGATCCAGGGGCATTGGATCATTGCATATAATTTTATAAGCCTCTTTGGTGGTGAAGGAACCTTTTGGGATATATCCCCATCTTAAAATATCCCTGCCTTCGAATGATCTAATGTGTCGATTTTGGAGCTCACTCTCCATGACCTCCTTAGTCTTGTTATCTACATTTCTGATCAGCTTCTCGATCTGCTTACATTGTCTGTACCCCTGTTCCGTCCCTGGAATCCATTGTTGCTGGACGGATTCCTTTCGTTGCTCCTCCCACTCTTGGGAAGGAGGCTGTCTATAGATGCCGTTGAGCTTTGGTAGTTGGTTCCAGGCATCCATCCAGAACCGAGTAGTGTTGTCGTTCCTTATTTCCCAAAAGCTGTGTTGTGGGATCAACAAGAAGTGTTGTCTTGAAGCATTCCAAATTAGTGATCCCTTTTGATTTGGAGTGATTCTAATTAGCTCCTATGTTGGTCTGTGATTGGCATACTTGGCTGTCCAGATGACTGCCCATGGCTTATTGGGAGCAAAGAGCCATTGCCACCATATTTTTTCACCCATGATGACATTGTTGTGATGAGGATCTCTCATGCCTATACCCCATTTTTCTTTAGGCTTTCATGCTGTCGCCCATTTTGCCAAGGCCCATTTGCGATTTGTGCCAATTGCACCCGATAGAAAATTGCGTTGTATAGGTTTTATTTTTTTAAGGACCCATTTAGGCACTGCCAAGATTGAGAAAAGGTAGAGGCATTACCTGTAGCATAGCTTTGATTAGCACTAATCTGCTAGCTATGTTCAGAGTTCTGTGAGTCCATAAAGTGAGACGAGATTTAAGTTTCTCAAGGAGCATACACCAAGGGGCGTGTTTGATGGCAGAGTCTATTAAGGGAGCTCTAAGTTATTTGGAAGGTAAGGAGGCTATGGAGAAGCTCAGAATGTGGGCAATAGCATGTTGAGTAACAAGGGGGGGTGTGAAAAAAGAAGATCTGCAATTTGGTTGTGCTTATGCTCATCCCCAAAGCATCAAAGAAATCATTCAAAAGGGATTTAAAAAGGGAGGCTTCCTGAACAGAAGGGTACCCAAACAACATGTTGTCATCCATGAACTATTGATGAGTGATGGCTAGAGAATTTTGTATGGATAAACCTTTGAGATGCTAGCAAAGGAGGGCACGTTTGATACGGCAACCCAGACCTTCCGCCATTAGAACAAAAAGGAATGGGGAAAGTCTATCTCCTTGTCAAATACCTCTAGAGGGGCTTAAAGATTGAGAGGGTAGGCCATTTATGAGGATAGAGAAAAAAATTGTGGAAATTAAACTCAAAATCCATCGAACCCACATTGGGGAAAAACCAAAGGTTGTTAGCATTTTTTGAATATAGGTCCAGCTTAACTTATCAAAAGCTTTAGAGAGGTCAATCTTGAGAATCATACTTGCTTGTTTGGAGTTCTTGAGGGAGTGTATGATTTCATCAGTGCCGATAATGTCGTCCAACATTTGTCTTCCTTCTACGTATCGAGATTGTTCAGGCGATATGAGCAAGGGAAAAAGCGACTTCAACCTATTAGCAATGACTTTGGATATCACCTTGTAAATAACATTGCATAGTGTGATTGGACGTAATTTGTTCGAAGTACTGGTATTCTCCTCTTTTGGGATGACGACGATGAAAGTTGAGTTCAGAGAGGGCAGAAGCCAGTGAAGAGTTCACGATTCCTCCACACTTAGCCACACCTCCTCTTTGATAAAATCCCAGAAAGAGTGGAAGAAGGTAGTAGTGAAACCATCCAGACCAGGAGCATTGCCCTCCTTGAGCTAGTTCATGGCCAAATCCACCTCTTGAGGCATTACTGGTCGAAGAAGAAGTTGGTTGTTTTCTTCTGTGATGATTTTCGACACATGCTGAGTGATGTTTTCTATAGCAAGTCGTCTATCAAATTGGGGTTCTTGATGGACCTATTGGAAGTGATTGATAGCCTCCTGTTAGCGCTCAAATCTTCCCTAGGTTGAAATAAGGAAAGACTCAAGGCCACATCAAACCACGCTCAACCTCGTAGCTAGCCCTACGAGGACAGGAGAGGGCTCTCTCTGGGTCACACTCGGCAAATGATAATAAAAAAAGCTCGAGATGACCGAATTGATGACTGATTTTAGGCTAGGTATTAAGTACAAAGAGTTTAGAATTGATTTTTTATGATTTTGTTGAAATCAAGGGAAAGACAATTTTGGGTGCAGGGATGAGGCACAGTTTTTTCAGAGGTCCACTTGGGGCAAGATAGGCAATTGTTCTGATGCCTTAAAGCAGATGATATGGATAGATCAGGCTGATGAGAGGCTAAGGAGAGCAAGGGGTCTCAAGGATTCTCCTTAAACTGAAGAAAGCATAGAATATTAAACGAATTTAAAGGTAGAGCATATCAATTTCATGGATTCTACCTTAACACTTCATTTCCTTAGTAAGAGAAGATTCAATAGAGATAATGATGCACATACACAACTTACAAGTACTGAGAGAAACACGCCATCAAGACATAAATCCACATGGATCCCAAATAGTGCTGCAAAACCCTGGTCTTTCCTTTGCCAAAAATGCTGATAAGATATGTAAAATATAGTCTCAAGCTATCCCAAGAGTCCAACCCTGAAAATGACTAAGAAAATACATAATATAGGCAAGCTAACACATTCCCTTGCCTCTAGGGGTCGAGCTCATCATCCTAGTAGCTTTTTCAACCAATTCTAAACTAAGCACTACGATCTAGGCAGTGAAAACAACTTGCCTCTATAAGCTAGGAAACCAATGCATTCATTATATTTTTGCTATTTTATGAATGAATCATCTAGAATAGGTAAATAAGTGTCATAACAACATAAATATCCAGTAATTACATCAAGGAGGGTGAAAAATCCCATCACAAGTCAAAACTGGGCGAATTTCTGAGCTGAACAGTGAAAACTTGGCCAAAAAGCCCTGTGTGCCACGCACCTGAGCAACTACTTTTGGGGTACTTCCTGACCTCCAAATTGCGCTCAAGTAGGCTTGTTGGAAAGGTATGGATGTATACTTTCCAAAAAAAGTGTAATTTGTCAATTTGGTCTCCATTTGACCCTCCAAAAGTGAATTCTCCCAGAAGTACTACCTGCTGATGCAGAAAGTGGCAGAAAGGTGATTTTCATGATGTTTTTTGAGCTTTTGATCACCCAAAACTTGATGAGATGAATTGGAAATTGCTGAACATGTGTATTTCATCATGACAAATCCAAAAATGTAAGCCAACTGTGATTTGGACCTCTCCATTTTGTGGGTCACGTGCTGAGCGCGACGCATAGAATCCAAAAACCTGTTTTGCGAGCCAAAAATTTTGAAAGCACAAAATTTTCTCCAAATGTGCCCAAAATTGGAGTGAAGACCCTCCATCATGTATCTTTCTCAACTAGTGAAGCCTCGGCAAAAACTCGAAGCGGATCGGGCCTTTTCTTTTGTTTTAGCGCTTTGTTCAAATGCCTCTTGAGGACCTTCATTCTCGCTTTGCAAACATGCATGCGAGCCCAATAGTGAGTCTTCATGTGGCGAAGCATGTCCTTGTCCCTATTTGCCTTCACCGACAACTTTTTCAAGTGAGTGTTGACCCGGATGAGCATCGATTCCCGATCAATAGGTGTCAAATCACCGAGTCTCCTACGAGCCAATTCCCGGTCTTCATGAATCTTGCGCAGCTCATAAAGTTCATGCTCATCCTCCAACTGCTTGTTGAGCTGCTCTAAGTAGTTGATCACCCATTTAGCAATCTGGAATTTCTTTTGTAGCAACTCATTCTCAGCCCTTTGTTGTTGGATAATCTCCTTAAGCTCTGAGCTGGACAAACTAGCCTCAACATCAATGATACCGGTATCCTGAACTCTTGAAGGACCCTCATCAACCATGGGTCTCTTGCCCCTGTCTTGACTCTGTACCTGTGCTGTAGATGGAATCGAGACCCCTTCCACATGATGTGGAGACAATACTCGCTCTAGTGATGATGTCAACGAGACCCCTTCCACCCCAGGTGGAGAAAGTACTAGTCGTGCAGCTGCAAATAAGGCCCTAGGGCCTTTCTGATATGTCACATATGCTGGAGCATCAACATGCTCGATCTCATGAATCTCGAACTGTTGTGAAGGCCCTCTCTCATCATGGACGATCTCTGGAGGAGGCTGTAGCGCTGAAAAAATATCACGGCAGATGAAATCCTCCCAAGCAATACCTTGCTGTGCCAATTGATGCATCACTATGATTTTGATCAATGCATAGTGATATATACTCCTGTGCTAATGTGCCGGGGGCTTCCTCTGTACTAAGGGCACCATTCTCTCTATGTTTCAGCACATGAAAAATGGAATGCTCATCATACGTACCCGTGTGAAATGCATCAAAAAACATACATGGTATGCATAGAGACGTGAAAATCTGCCCTCACAGCTGAAATACCGAATGATGAGTTTCATCAATGGTGCAAACTCATATTTCAGGTATCTAAAAGGAAAAGCCGCGCTCAAGTGTCTGATATATGCGGGCTTGACATATGGTTTATAATAATATCAGTCCAGCATCTAGCATTTACTCCATTCCTCCCCCACATTTGGTATTTCGGTGGCCTGAGAAATAGTGTCGGGTGACAAAGTGAAATCCACTCCGGCAAGGTTCACATGACCATCCTGTAAGTTAAGGAAAAATAGACGGACCAGTTCCCGATGATGCTGGGTTTGTGAGATCATCTCACAATATTGGTAACATGCTTGGCGTCAAAAACAATCCATGGCAAGCGGGCAAGCTTGCAATTGAGCCAAAGAGGTAGGCTCCTCCCTAACATACTGTCCACTCTTGCCACCCCTGTGATATATTTGTGGCACATTAGGCACATTGACCTCTAGTGTAGAGTCACTTTCATATTCCTGCTCATATTCGGACTCGGTGTCTGACATGTTCTCTAAAATTAAGGTGGTCGGAATATATATATTTGCTGATATAAAACTGTGTGCCAAAAGTTGACTGTTGACTTTTTGTCTCTTTATGAAAATGCTGTAACCAAGGCGACATAAATGATGGGAATTGTTAGGAAAAGGGAAGCAAGGGAAAAGGGAACAATGGAAATAAAATGAGGAGATTAGGGAAGGGACAGGGGGATAGGAATGTTTTAGGGTTTTGAAACAAGGTAGGGATCATATGGTTATAGGAGAATGATCGGGAAGTTAAGAGAGGAAGGTGTAGTGTTGTGGGGATTTATTTGGAAAAATATTTAGGGAAAATAGGAAATGTGAAACAAGGGAAATGAAGCCTTGGAAACAATCATTTTTAAAACCCTACAAAAAACTTTGGACTTTAATCATTACAACAATTTGATAAACATGGAGGGTTTTCTTTTCACTTGATTTTTCATAACAAAGAGAGGCTAATTTCTTCATATATACCACATATACACCATCCAAAAACAAAACAAAGTGATGATTTGCAGGCCTACCTGAGAATTTGGGCGTGAAGGGAGGTGATTTGAGCGGCTTCTTGGTGAATTTATAGTCCCAAACGCTATGCGCTGTGCGCTTTACCCAACGCGCCATGCGCTCTGAGTGCGCCGCGCCTGTATTAAATTGCACAGGAAAAAAACGGCCTGATGTGCCGCACGCTCTGAGTGCACTGCGCTCCTATGCTGATGCGCCGCGCACCTCCGGAACTGACCAATGACGCACAAACTTGCCTCACACTTGCAAAATCACCCTCCAATGAAATTCTTTGTTCTCAAAATGTGTAATGGGTTGGAAATGAGGAGAATTCACTTGATATAGCATCCATTTTGATTTTTGCTCAATGTAAACCCATTTTTCTTATGTTTGGTTGTTGACACTTTTTCAAAATTAATAGGCTCTGACCTTTTCGGTTTCCTTCATCAAATAGGTTGAAATGATGAGTTTCTCGGATAATTTTTTGCAGGTATAGCTCTGATATGCTTCAGCAAAGGAGACCAGGGCTAGACTTGAACATTTGAAGAACTGAAAATTTTGACAATTTTTACAAAAATAAGGTGGCAACTTGCCTTCAAAACGGAGTTTTGAAGAGAAGTCCTTATTCAGCTGTATAATGGTGAAAATTATTGAAATGATGATTTATCAAAGGCATCCCTCTGCGCTGCTGGTCTTCTAAGACTTTTCAGGACTAGATTAACTCAAACCCTAAACCTAGACCTAAAAATTTAAAAAAATGACTTGTGAAGCTTTATGACTCATCCTAAACCAGCAGTGATATGCGCGAAGGGAATGAATGACATAGACCACTCCATTAGAGTTAGGGCATGCCTAACGAAATGCAACTGATGAAAACTGATGGGACACCTAAAATATGAAATGCAAAAAAGAGCTTTGATCTCTGATGGAGGGATAACTAGACTGAATCTAGCATCTCTGATTCGATCTCTACATGGCTTTCCACTCTTTCCCCTCCTCGCTTTTGTATGAAAGAGATGGTGTTGTGCATTCTTCTCTGTATTATAGATCTGTGGAAGAATTTAGTGTTCCTTTCTCCTTCTTTCAGGCATCTAATTCTAGATTTTTTCTTCTAGAGAATTTTTTCTTGTTTTCTTCTCTCCTCCAATTGATTATGAATGTGTTTTTCCTATTCCAAAGTCCCTTCCTTGTAGCCCTCTGTGATTATCTGTTTCTGGAGTTCTCTCATTTCTTTGTTTAGATCTTGCTGATCCTGGAAAATGTTTCCAAAAGTCTCTTGATTCCAGCACTTGGTTCGGGATTTTAGGAATTTGATCTTTTGTTGAAACTGATACATTTTTTATCCCTCTAGTGAAGGGAAGTTGGTCCAGGTAGATCTGATGAGGTCATTGAAAGCGGGGTGGGTGAACCAAAAAGCTTCGAAGTGGAAAGGATGCCTGGTAGAGTTGCTTGGTCTTTTCCATTGGAGAGAGATAGGACAATGATCTGAGCCTAAAAATGGAAGAATTGATGTCGAGATGTCACCTCCAAGATGCACTGCATTATCTGAGATGAGGAATCTATCTAGTTTGGAAGCAACTTGATGTCACCCAACCCTACGATTGCTCTAGATGTGAATTCCATTGTAGAATTGCAGATCAATTAACATATTGTTTTGGATAAAGGCTTTAAAGTGGCCATTTTCATGTTTCATCTTGGCTCAGCCTCCCTTCTTTTCCTCCAGCTTGGTGATCATGTTGAAGTCTCCTCCAATGATCCAAAGAGGATGGAGTCTATTGACGTTGAGCACTTCTATTGTGTCTAGAAGAGCAATTTTGTTGCCTGCTTCCTGTGGGAAGTAGCATTGGAGAGATGCCCACGAATGTTGGTGCCAATTATATGAAAAGTAGCCTATATGATGTGATGGGAGGCATGAAAGTCTGAGAGCATTATAGCTTGCGTGTTCTAGGCAATTTCTAGTCCCCTGGAGGCACCCAAAGCATCCACTACAACTGAGTGAAAACTTGGCTATGCTCTAGAGAGGATGTTTCCAAGTGTGTTACTATTAAATTTTGTTTCCTGCATAAAGAATATCTAGGGCTGCTCCTACTTTATCATGTTTTTTATCATTTTGGGTTTGTCGGGACTATTGAGCCCTCTTAGATTCCATGAAGTGAGCTTCATGATTCACTATTTGTGGTGGGCTCGTAGTACTTTGTCAACTTAGCGTATCTGCCTGAGTCTGCCAGGATTTTCCCTATTGCAATAGTTCTTTGAAGATTTGTCTTTCTTCCATGTTTTTCGGAGTCTTTAGGAAAGAAGTTGCCATCCCATTGACTGCCCAGTTGTATGCCCAGTTGTTGTTGTTGGTAAGCCCTGGAGATGATGACTTCTAGGGTATTGAGTTGATGCTCTTCAATCTTGTCGTAGTCTTTCCTTATGCATGCTTGTTCAAGCTTGAAAATGTCAAGTCCTCCCAAATAAATGCTTTTTAGTTCCCCTTCCATATGTTGCATCTGATTGCTTTCTACTGAGGTGATTTCTTAGTGCAGGGTCTGGCTGGGGATACCGTCAACATCCATTCCATTAGGTTTTCAATCAGGGTCCTTTCGAGCCGCCTCAAGAATCCCAATGTTGTCACTCAGGGGTAAGGGAGAGGGAGAAGAGCCAGAGAGAGTGGGGGGAGAGGTCATGATGATCAGTGGTGGGATTGGCAAAATGTTCTGAGATGGGTTTTCTGAAGATTTAGCAAGAATCTCAAAGCTATTGCTTGTGGAGGGAATGGAGGTTGCGTCCTGCATGGGATTTTTCTTGGAGTAAGGTTTTTTATGCGATCTTTTTTTATTTGTGACCATGGTAAAGCCATCATGAGCCGACTTGTCTGGGGGGTCAAGGGTTTGGGGTTTAGCATTTAGAGGGCAGTCCCGAAAAGGATGCCCATGGGCATGAAACTTACAACATTGAAAGGGTACATGTTCAAAATCTAAGGGTTGGATCCATTCAAAGTCATCATGGTAGAGACTTACCGAGTCAGGAAGGGATTTTTGTAGGTGCAGGAAGACACAAATACAGGTGTAGGAGGTGTATTTGTACAGCTTCATTTCCTCAACAATTTTTATAAACTCCCCCAGCCCCTTGCCAATGTCTCTTAGCGATTCTTCATTCCAGTATTCCAATGGAAGCAAGTACATCTAGATCCAAACTAGTACCCAGCTGAAATCCTCCTTGTTAGGGTTAAATCTCTCTACCCATTCCCTTAAATACAGACCAACGGAGTTGAAGAAGTAGGGACCTTCATCCATAACCCTATTCTGGTCTTCGATGCAAATGAAAATCGCAGTGAAAAACCCCTTTGGTCCTAGCTGTAGGGTGACATGTCCCTTGGGTTTCCATTTGGCTGAGATCCATCCCTGCAAAGCTTTTTCAGTCGGCCAGTATCCAATAAATTTTCCAGTGAGTGCATAGTCCTTCATGTACTAGATTTGACCATTGATTCTACGGCTAGGAAGTTCTATCTTGAGTCGTTTAGCAGCTATGGGTTTACATGTTGATGAAGTAACCTTGGGCATTTCTTGTTGCCCAGTCTTTCCTTCTTGTACTTCACTTTACCTGTCTCACTAATCAATGTATCTTACATTGGGAAATCTCTTGTATCTATGTTTACTTGTTCTGGACGGGAAGGATTTGTTGGTTTCTTCACTTGATTATCTCTCTCGACTAAGGGGGAAGGCTTTGAAGACCCCCCTAAGGGTCATCCATTGCAGTGCGGTCTTTGTAGTGAGGAGGACGGCTAACGGAAAATAGACGAAGGGAAGGTTCAAACTGCGTTGTTGCAGGGGCGAACAAAAAACCCTACGTTACCGAGCATGCTTCGATCTTGTGAACTTAAAAAATGGCCACCATCAACATTGTAAGA
>APFE030793048.1:6295-22984 GCA_000404065.3 Pinus taeda
ATATGATGGTGGTGATGTCTTCTTAGGGGATGATAGGAAGTCTAGAATCATTGGTCATGGAAAAGTAAAGTTGAAGTTGCAAGGTGGAAGGGTTAGAACACTTCCGGGTGTTCTGCATATTCCTACATTGGCCAGAAATCTTATTTTTGTAAGCAGGATGGATGATGCAGGTGTAAAAATAGTCTTTGAGAAGGATACCTGCAAGATGGTTCAAGGAGCACTGGTATTGATGTGAGGAGTTTAGATTGGAACTCCGTACAAGTTGCAAGGTAGCACTGTTGTTGATGGGTGCAACAGTTCTGTGGTTCCTGAAAGTGGAGCAGAAAATCTAGTGGTCTCTGGACAGAAGACCATGTTGTGGCATCAAAGGCTTGGACATATTGGAGAGAAGGGCCTTCAAATACTTCATGGTAAAGGTATGGTAGAAGGTATGAGTAATAACACTTTGGATTTTTATTTCTATGAAAATTGTGTATATGGGAAGCAAAATCGGGTGAGTTTCCCCTCTGGCAGTAAGCGGGCGAAACAAGTATTAGAGCTTGTGCACATTGATGTGTTTGGACCTGTGAAGGTTCTATCACTAGGTAAGTCTATGTACTATGTATCCTTTATATATGACTTCTCAAGGAATACATGGATATATTTCCTTAAGAATAAATCTGAAGTCTTTGACACATTTAAAGAATTTAAGGCTCTGGTGGAAAACCAGACAGAGAAGAAGATAAAGGTGCTGAGGACAGATAATGGTGGAGAGTTTTGTAGTAAGGAATTTTAAGAATTCTGTAAGAAGTGTGGTATAGCACGACAGAAGACTACTCCATACACACCTAAGAAAAATGGAGTTGCAAAAAGAATGAACAAGATGTTGATGGAAAGGGCAAGAAGCATGCTCAGTGGTGCTGGGTTAGGACAAGAATTATGGGCAGAGGCGTTGGAGACAACATGTTACCTGGTCAATAGATCACCTTCATCAATGTTGGAGGATAAGACTCCACAAGAGGTATGGTCTGGTAAGAAACCCTCTCTTTCACATCTGAGGGTGTTTGGATGTGATGCATATGTACGTGTTCCAAAGGAGAAATGAACTAGGTTGGATAGTAAATCTGAAAATTGCATCTTTATTGGGTATAAGGATGGTTTAAAGGGTTATAAGATTTCAAACCCAGTAACAAGGAATGTTGTGTACAATCGAGATGTGGTGTTCAAAGAGGTAAAAGATGTTATTAAACGTGAATTCCAACCAAAGGAACCTGAGAAGATAAAGTTTGAGCTAAAGGAGGAAGAATCAGACTCTACAGTAGAGGAGGAATTAGAATATGAAGAGCCACAAACTCCGGGTGTGAGGAGATCAGTTTGAGAAAGAAGGCAGCCAGAAAGGTATAGTTCATCTGCTTTCTGTTCAAATTTTTCTTTATCTATTACTGATGGTGATCCCAGAACTGTGAAGGAAGCAGTAGATTTAGAGGGTGGAAAACTTTGGAAAGAGGCCATTGTTGATGAAATGGCATCTTTGCACAAAAATGAGGCTTGGGATTTGGTGGAGTTTTCGGCTGGAAGGAAACCCATTGGTTGCAAATGGGTGTTCAAGAAGAAGACAAATGTAGAAGGAAAGGTGGAGAAATACAAAGCTCAGTTGGTAGCAAAAGGTTATTCCCAGGTGCCGAGAATTAATTTTGGTGATATTTTTTCTCCTATTGCCAAGGTAACTTCTATTAGATTACTTTTATTTGTTGCTGCTTCTTTTGGTTTTGAGGTAGAAAAGATGGATGTGAAGACAACATTTCTTCACGGGGATTTGGAAGAGGAGATCTACATGATGCAACTTGAAAGTTTTGTGGTGAAGGGTAAGAAAGAACTGGTATGCAAGTTAAAGAAGTCTCTATATGGGTTAAAACAGTCACCAAGGATGTGGTATTAGAAATTTTATACATTTATACGAAGACTTGGCTTCACCAAAAGCAAAGTAGATCACTGTGTGTATTTTAAATAAATTGGTGATTGTGTTATTTATCTGGTCTTGTATGTGGATGATATGTTGTAGGTTGGAAATGAAAAAGAAATTATCCAAGATTTGAAGACCCATTTGTCCTCCAAATTTGACATGAAATATCTTGGTCCTGCAAAATATATTTGGGCATGGAAATTAAAAGAGATGACAAAGAGGAAGCTCTGGTTAAACTAGAAGAAGTATGTTGAGACAATATTGCAGAGGTTTAATATGCATGATAGTAAATCGCTGAAGGTTCCTGTTGTTGTAGGTGTAAAGTTATCTGTTGAACAATGTCCCAAGACATAAGAAGAGGAAGAGGACATGTCCTGTGTTTCATATGAAAGTGCAGTCGGTAGCCTGATGTATGCGATGGTATGTACTAGACCAGACATTGCACATGCAGTGGGAGTATTGAGTAGGTTTATGTCAAAACTAGGGAAGGAGCACTGGACAACAGTGAAGTGGGTTTTTAGGTATTTGTGTGGCACTAGTGATTATGGTTTGTGCTACCAAGGAAGACCAGGATTGGATAGAGGGTTGGATATTCATGGCTTTGTTGATGTAGACTAGGCTAGAGATCTGGATTAGAGAAGATCTACAAGTGGGTATGTGTTTAAATTATTTGGAGGTGCATTCAGTTAGATGAGTAAGAAACAATATATAGTGGCACTATCAACTACGGAGGCAAAATACATGGCAGCCACTAATGCAAGCAAGCAAGTAGTTTGGTTACCGAGATTGTGTTCAAGTATGGAGTTAGTATAGGGAGCTATAAGGATAGACTGTGACAACCAAAGTGAAATTTTCTTGGCAAAGAACCCTGCATATCATTCAAAGACAAAGCACATTGATGTTCAGTATCACTTTGTGAGGGATATGATAGAAGAAAAAAAGTGTTGCTGGTAAAGGTGGACACTTTGAAGAATACTGCAGATATATTGACAAAATATGTGAGCTCTGAGAAGTTCTCTTGGTGTAGAGAAATAATGGGCATTGCAAGGCTGGATAGACTAAGCTCTCTTGTGGCTCCCTATGGAAAGAAAACAACAAGTGGGAGAATGTTGGGTTGTGTTATGTTCTTTCCATGATTAGCCCATGTAGTTAACTGGGGGTTAGAAGGGGGGTGGAGCCCCCCCTTTGTTGCGTCGATTGCGTAGCGGGGGGAGTCACAAGGGGTTTGAAGGGTGCAGGTAACCCCACTCTATGGGATTCAGAGCAGCGCCTCGGAAAATTTTGGTTTTGGACCCTATGTTAGGTTGGGTGGACTTACCTATGGTTTTTTGCATGATTTTCGCACATGGTTTTGGACGTGATGGTTTTCGGTCCATGGTTTTGGATGCGATGGTTTTCGTTCCATGGTATTTGATGCTTCGGCATGTATAAATATGTATTGTAAAATTGAAAGGAACATAATAAAAAATAAATCTGGTAGTCTTGGTTTTGGGATCCAGGGGGAAATTTCTGTGTATATGTATTTTATATGTTATGGTCTCGCATTTCTTATTTTCTATGTTTTAGAATTCGTATGCAGGTAATTTTTGTACGGGGTTAAAACCTACAGTTAGTGTACTCAAATTCGAAGTGGCTAGAGATCAAATGATTTCTCCACAGTGGATCTATAAACACAACCAACTCTAAAGCCCTCCTACGTTTTGGAACCATGGAAGTATAAAGTCCAAAAATCATATGTACAAGGATTGGGAACTACACCAGTACTATTAAAGATACTTCTAACTTTACAAAGGTCATTATCACCATTCGGAAAAGAAAGGTGTTGGTTTAAGATGGCTTGACCCAGGTTCAGGGTGTGTTGTGCACCAACAAAACCCTCAACCACTGGCCCTTTCGGCAACAACCTGCAAGTAGATCACAGTCTCACCCGAAGTGGTTATGGGAGGTTGTAGAACCAGGTTTTTGCAGCAAGAGGGATATGCACGCTATTGCGTCTGTGTGTTAAATTATGTCTTATATCTACCTACAACTTCACGTACATGAAAAACTTCGCGTGATGATTAACTACACAGATTGGTACTTAATGCATAGACATAACAGAAAATAGTATAACTTGTGTTCTTTTGCATAATTCAGTAAAAGGCATGCATAAGGATATCAATAACAACAGAGAATGAACAAAAAAATATACACAATAATTTTCCAAAACTTCTTCTTTATTAATAAGGATCTTCAATATATTCTCTTCCCTAACCCGCGCACCCAGTTGCAGGTGTTTTCCGGACTCAACTACTAACTTTTCAAGGCCTCTGTGCACTCAGCTGCAGAGCCTTCCTCTAAAAATATAGACTTAAGATAGAAAATAAGAATATTCTATGCTTAGTTATTTATTTTTCCCTATTCAACAAAGTATTACATCTTCTTTATATAGAATTTCTTACTACAATATCATAGTCCACATACCATCAATCCGACAAAACAATGGATAAATACCTGAAACCCATTACAAAATAAAGGACTTTTGGCCCACCCCAAAGCCCCTAAACACTGCAATCTAAATAGAAATTTTCTAGCTCCACACACTCTACTCCTCAAAATGTGAAGTCTTTGATGCAAAACTTGGACCAAGTTGGGTTGCACCCAACAGGCCCCCAAAACTCACTCATGACTTGTCCCAAGTCACTCAGTTACGGTTCCCTTGATTTTTGCTATAATTCTACTGTAGACTGTATTATACTGCTAGACTATCTTTGTCATTTGTTTCTCTTGTTTGTGCACCTCCTCCAACAATGCCTCTGTGGTTGGGCCAACAACCTTCTGTAGTATTTATGCCTCCCTTTTCTTCAAATATTTGAGCCTTTCATCCACTTCTTGAGATAGTATGAGGGTGCCATCTTACCACAACTGATTCCTTGTAATATTTTCTCCTTTCTCTGAACGTCATCTATCTGCTTTTGGAGGTTATTCCCTTCCGTAATATTGGCGAGTTTATGTAAGACTCCTAGGATCTTTACAACTACCAAGATTTATTCACGATGCTTCTACTTCACCTATAATTACTCCTCAATCTTTTGGATGTTTGGATCCTCATGCAATGAGGTCCATATCTGCATCGTTTCATCCAATAATTTCCGTACTCCGTCACTCTATCAAAGATGATTTTTAATTCTTTCTGCCTTTTGCTCTCTGACTTTTGGTGGCATGGCTAGTTGCAGCCTTATTTTCATCTCTAATATCTACACTTCATACTCAAATTTTATCTTTGCTAGTGTGTTCTTTGATTGCGTAATTGCGAGGGTGAGCTTTGTGACCTTGTCTGCTGGTGGTTCCTTCACCGACCTTCACATCTGAGACTATGCTGCATCTTAAATGGATTTTTCCAACTTTTGTTGTTGCTGACATGCTTCATCTCTTTTCTCAGCCACCTGCTCCAGCTCCTTCTTCAACTTAGCTTTCTCCTTTTCCACCTGCATTGTCAATGCTGAGGTTCGTTGTTCGTGCTCCTACAACTCGATTGTTAAACATTGATGGAATATGTGTAGCACCTGAATGGGCAACGCAGAGATAGCCTTCCATGCTTTGGCTCATTCTTTGTCCTCTGGTGTGTACCACTGAAATTTCCTAGTTGGCACCTGCAAAATTCTAATGTTGAATTACATTTCTATTCTTTGCTCTACTAGCAGTGGCTGAGTTATTTGTTCTAGCTATCTTTCTACTTGTGCCAATGCCTTTAGATCCATGATGCCCTATTCTACCTCAGCCAATATCATTCTATATCAATCATCAATTTTGTCTCAGGTCTCTGCTATAATCTCCTCGACCTTCTCTATGATCTCATCGATGTCCCATCAGTGAGGACAAGCGCTTTTGTGCCCTTAGACTTATGTGCTTTCTACTTTTTCCTCCTACCTACCTTAGTTGTTGTATCTCTCCTTCTGAAAATAAAAGGTGAGTCCTTTGATATTCCTGCATCACTGCGGGGTTCCTCATGCTCCTTCTTTATTTCTTTTGTTTCTATTTCTGTATCCTTTACACTTGTACCTGCATCCTGCCAGGTACCCTTCTTTGTTCCAACTGCTCCAGTGGGTGGAGTTAGCCATTCTTTCGGCCATTATTGTACTATGGTCAGAAAATCATTTTCAATTACGAAGTATGGCAATGGGTGCCATGTCCCAGTTGGGTCCTTCATTTCCTTCACACAAGATTTGTGGAAGTCCACTTTGAAGTTTGCAATGTGACAATACTACTTATATAAACTAGGTGAAAGCCTTGGATTTTGATTCACCATGATGTGTAGATCCATTTCCATCACCACAAAGAAAATCCTATTATCTGTTGTTTGGGTTGGCTCCTTAGTAAACCAGAGGGAGGCATACCTCGCTACCTCAAAAACATCCACCTTGACATATGGGAACTACGAGTCTTCTAATTATTTCCACACAATTAATGCGATGGGGATTATTAGCCAATCATAGTGGAACATCTTCCCCTCTTCATGTGCTTCTTTGCAATCTGCAAAAAATTCCTTGCCCAGATAGGCAACCCAGTTAAACTAGACCCCTGTGCTGCACTGCATAGCCAAAGATACTACAGCTGTAGGCACCTCATTGGCCCTTCACTTCCTTATTATCTTACCTGCCAAGATGTGTGAAGAAAAACACACTCCTTGGTCATCAATGGAATTGATGTTATATCCCTGCAACTTATTTACTAATCCGAACATTTCCTTCATCATTTGTGTCGTCTCCTTTTCCTTATTCTTTCCCACAAATTCTTCTGTGGGGTCTTTTCCTTGATGAGGCAACCCTGTGATTTTTCTGATTAACATCTCATCAATCGAGATCCTTGTCCCTAGCCAAATGCATCCATCATGTACTAGTGTGAGGAGCTTCTGGACACAGATTGTACTGGATGTGCTTCTACAAAGTGTGACAAATTCAACAAGTTCAGAGTGTGCTTCACACCATCAAAACCCTCAACCATTGGCCTTTTTGTCAACGACCTACAAGAAGATCACCGTCTCACTTGAAGTGGTTATGGGAGGTTACAGAACCGGGTTTCTATAGCCATAGGGATATGCACGCTATGGTGCTTGTGTGTTCACTTATGTCTTATATATACCTACAACTTCACATACATGAATAACTTTGTGTTGATGGTTAACTACACATATTGGTACTTAACACATAGACATAACTGAAAACAATATAACATGTATTCTTTCACATAATTTTGGTGAAAAACTGCATAAGAATATTAATAACAAAAGAGAATGAACATAAAAATATACACAATACTTCGCCAAAAATTATTCTTTATTAACAAGGTTCTTCAATACTCTGACCTGCACACCTAGCTGTAGGTGGTCTACGCACTTAATTGCTGACTCTTCAAGGCCTCCACACACTTAGTTGCAGGGCCTTCCCCCAAAAATAGAGACTTAAGATAGATAATATGAACAATCTATGCTTAGTTAGTTATTCTTCCCTATTTGACAAAGTATTACATCATCTTTATATAGACTTTCTTACTACAAGACCATGATCCACATACCATGGATCTGAAAAAACAATGGACTAATACCTGGAACCTGTTACAAAATAAGGGACTTTTGACCCACCCCAAAGCCCCTAAACACTACATAATGAATAGAACGTCACTAGCTCTGTACGCTCCACTCCTAAAATTGAAAAGTCTTTTACCCAACATTTGGACCAAGTTGGGATGTTTCCAATAGGCCCACAACGCTCACCTGTGACTCGTCCTGAGTCAATCAGCTGTGGTTCCCTTGATTTTCATTGTAATTCCATTGTAGATTGCATTACACTGTTGGATTGTCTCTGCTATTTGTTTCTTCTATTTGTGCACCTCCTCTAGCAATGCCTCTACGGTTGGGCCAACAACCTTCTGCAGTATTTATGCCTCCCTTTTCTTGAGCACTTTGAGCCTTTTGTCCACTTCCTGAGATAGTTTGAGGGCGTCATCTTGCCACGACTAAGTCCTCTCTTGAAAAATTTTCTCCTTCCTCCAAAGATCATCTACCTTGTTTTGGAGGTTCTTCCCTTCAGTAATACTAGCAAGTTTTTGTAAGATTGATAGGGTCTTTACAACTGCCAAGATTTATTCATGTTGCTTCTGCTTCACCTATAATTCCTCCTCGATCTTTTGGATGTTTAGATCCTATTACAGTGAGGTCCAAATCTACATCGTGTCATCCAATAATTTCCCGCAGTCCGCCACTGGGTCTAAGATGCCTTTCAATGTTACCTTTAATTATTTCTGCCTCTGCTCCTGGACTTCTGGTGGCATGGTTGGTTGCAGTGTTATTTGCAGCTATGATATCTGCACTTCATACTCAAATTTTATCTTCTCCAGTGTGTTCTTTGATTCCTTAATCATGTGGGCAAGTTTCACGAGCTTCTCTGCTATTGGTTCCTCCTCACCGACCTTCACATCCGAGACTATGCTGCAACTATCTTCAATGACTTTTTCCAACTGTTGTTGTCATTGACATGTTTCATCTCTTTTCTTAGCCACCTGCTCCAACTTCTTTTTCAGTGCATCCTTCTCCTTTTCAACCTGCATTGTCAATGTTGAGGTTCGTTATTTCCCATTCTACAACTCAGTGGTTAAGCTTTGATGGAATTTGTGCAACACTTGAATGGGAATTGCGATAAAATTTATGCTAACAATCTTCCATGCTTTGGCTCATTCTTTGTCATCCAATGTGTACCAATGAAGTGCCCCAGCTAGAACCTACAAAAGTCTAACGTTGAATTGTGTTTCTATTCTTTGCTCTACATGTAGTGGCCGAGTTATTTTCTCTAGTTGTCTTGCTACTTGCAGAAACGCCTCCATCTCCATGATGTCCTATTATACCTCAACCAAGATCATTATATATCAATAATCAATTTTGTCCTAGGTCTCAACTGTGTTCTCCTGGACCTTCTCTCCGATCTCATCAATGTCCCCACTAGTGACGACAAGCGCTTTTGTGCCCTTGGACTTATCCACTTTCTGATTTTTTCTGCTGCCCATCGTAGTTTTTTTGTCTCTCCTTTTGACAATAAAAGGTGACTCCTCTATTACTCCTGCATTACTAAGTGGTTCCTCATGCTCCTACTTTGTTTCTTTATTTCTATTTTTGCATCATTTCCACTTGTACCTACATCCCGTGAGGTACCCTTCCATGTTCCAATCGCTCCACCAGGTGAAGTCATACATTCTTTCAGAAATTGTTGTACTATGATGAGAAAATCATCTTTAGTTACTAAGTATGGAAATGGGTGCCATGTCCTAGTTGGGTCCTTCATTTCTTCACATAGGCTCTATGGAAGTCCGCTTTAAGGTCTGCAATGTGACAATACTGCTTGTATAAACTACGTGACAACCTTAGATTTGGATTCACCACCATGTGTAAATCCATTTCCATCACCACAAAGAAAATCCTATTCTCTATTGTGCATGTCGGCTCCTTAGTAAACCAGAGGGAGGCATACCTCGCTACCTCACAAACATCCACCTCGATAGATGGGAACTATGAGTCTTCTGGTTCTTTCCATGCAACTAGCACGATGAGGATTATTAGCCAGGCAACCCAGTTAAACTGGACCCCTACGTTACATTGCATAGCCAAATATACTACAGCTACAGACACCTCATTGGCCCTGCACTTCCTCATTATCTTACTTGCCAAAATGTGTGCGATGAAACACACTCCTTGGCCATTAATGGAATTGATGTCATATCCCCGCGACTTCTTTACGAATCCAAACTTTTCCTTCTTCATTTGTGCCATATCCTTGTCCTTATTCTTTCCCACAAATTTTTTTGTGGGGTCTTTTCCTTGATGAGGCAACACTTTTATTTTTCTGATTAACATCCCATCAATCAGGATCCTTGTTCCTAGTCAAAAGCATCCATCATGTACTAGTGTGAGGAGGTGCCACACACAGATTGTATTGGATGTGCTTCAGCCGTAGTGTTGCACATTCAACATATTCAAGAGGCCTACTCTATGCAATCTTGCAACCCACTGGAATGGATCCAACCTCACGATAACACTTTCTATGTATTGAACATGCTTCAAATATCTACTTGGTTCAAATTGAGGTTATTTGCTCCAATCGTTAAAGTCCCAGTATTTCATCTTTAGCTGGGGGGTCTTCCCCAAGATTTCCCCATCAAATGGTACTTCCTCTGGCAGCAACAGAGTGTACATAGTAGTCTTACCCTCCTTTGGTTCCTTAACCAACTTGGCATTTGGTTTTCTTGGTGGCATGTAATGTGGGAGCACAACAAGAATGTCTTCGTCCTTTGTCTCCATGCAGTGAAATTCAACCTCCGCTTCACTATCATTGATCTATTAAGAAGCCTTCTACTGCATCGAATTCTTTCCTTTCTATACAAGCTTCTTCCTATTATCTTCTTTGTTCTTCGTGCATACTTCCTTCTGTGTTTTCTTCCTTGGGGATGTTTGAAGTTCTACCCTAGAGACCTCAACTAGTCTCTTCTCCTAATTCTTCTATGGTTATGGTTCTGTGGGTACCTACTTTCTCGGTGATCTCTACCACCTTGGGCACATGAGTACCTTTGCTGCTTGTGCCTCCATAATACCTACTAATCCTTTCTCTTCAAATATTCCAACAAGTTCCGCAAAACACCTCTCAAACATACAATAGTTTTCTTCACAATTAGATGCAATTTCTCAACTTCTCTAGATAGCAAAGTGTCAAATGTGGCGCGGGATATGGCTTTTATAACAAATTTTAATTCTAGACTCATGATTGCTTCAAGATTTTCTCATTTAATGCAAGTATGGGGTTAGATACAACCAGTTGTGCTTCATAAACGATCTTCTCCTGCGCCCCTTAATGGAAATTTCCTTTTAATGGCAAATTTTTCCTTCCAACGGTCATATTTCCGGCCAACTTCAACGAGCATTTCCTCATGGCGTAGTCACCTTTTCTTTGTTAAATTTCCTTCGAACTCCGTCATATTTCTGAGTATCATAGTAATCTTCCTTTAGCGAAGTCTCTTTTCTGTAGAGTAGTTTATATTACGCTGCCCACTTTCAACTGTAGGTGGCACTAAGACTTCCTTCCCTTTATTTTTTAATGCGAAGCTCCAGGGAAAGAGTCATCCCTATATATCTTCAATATGCTACCATTCACTCATCTCGAAATTAGCTGACCATTCAACTTCACATGCTGAACTTCACCACCATCAGAGATGTGCTTGATGATATATGTTCCTAACCAATGTGTTTTAAATTTTTCTAGGAACTTCGCGAAGTTTCGACCATATAATAATACAAGAACTCCTTCCCGGAATGTCTTCTTCTTGATATGCCTGTTATGCTAGGCTTTCTCTCATGCTTTATGCTCTTGCTGGTGGAACCCTACTATGAACCTGTCTTCTTCTAGATCTAGTATCTGCAACATTCTTTCCTTCATAATGTCAAGATCTTCGATGTTTGTGATAGCTGCAATTGTCAAACTTGGCACGATGTATTCCATAGGCATAACTTCCTCTTGTCCATATACCAACCTAAATGGTGTCTGCCCTGTCAATTTATTTCATGTTTTTCTATATGCCCACAATACCATTGGAAGCCTTAAATCCCTGCCATCTCTATTCACATTGCATACCTTGGTCAATGAATTCTCTAGAATCTTATTGAAATCTTCCACTGGTCCATTTTCCTAAAGATGATAAGGGGTGCTTTTCTGGTGGTAAACCTAAAATTCCTCAGTTAATGCTTCAATGGTCTTGTTCAAGAAATGTGTGCCTTGGTCACTCATCAAGATCTTCAGATAGCCAAACCTGGATAATATATGTTCAAAGATGAACTTTGCAGCTCTACGATGCAATCCTTCATTGATTGTTTCTGAGCCCGTCTTGTCAAATAATCAGTTGCAGTGATTATATACCTCGCACCAGTCTTCTTTCCTGGTAAACTGATAGGTCCAACAAAGTCAATAGCCCATTTGTCAAAAGCCTGCAATGTTACCTATGGTACCAGTGACATCTCATCTCCTCTAGATGGCTTCACTGTTCTTTGACATATATCACATGCTTAACAGAATTCTTTTGCATCCTTATGTATTGTGGGGCGCCATAGCCCAACTCTCAAGATTTTCTGCGCAGTGTTTTTTCCTGCATAGTTCCCACTTGTGACTCCTCGATGGGCTTCTGTCTGAATACTTTATCGTTCATGTTCAGGGATGTATCTGCATAGTAATACATCTGGTCCCATTTTGTACAAATGTCTAGTAATCAATGAGAAATCAACTGCTCAAACCACTAACTCTTTGTTTTGCTTCATAGTGTACTCTGTGGACTCCATTCTTGTGTACAAAAACTAAATAATATCTACGAAGTGATCATCTATGACTTTAATTGTGAATAGTTGTGCATCGAGTAGGTTATCATCGATATTTGTTGGTTATTCTCCTATCTCTATCCTTGATAGATGATCAGGTCTAGCATTCAATTTCCCTGGCTTCACTGTAACTTCAAAGTCATACTCCTAGAATAATAACAACCATTGACATATCTTTCCTCCTAAACAAGCTTATTCACCAAATATTTCAGTGTGGAGTGATCAATGAATATTTTGAAATGTGCACCCAACAAGTAGGGCATAAACTTCTGTAATGCATACACCATAGCCAATCCCTCTCGATCTGTCGTGCTATAGTTCTTTTCCATGTTGGACAGTTTCCTACTTGCAAATGCTATGGGATAATCAATTTCCCCTGCTCCTGGTTGTGCTAGAACGACACCCAATGCTATGCAAGATGCATCAACATGTACATGGAATGCCTTCTTCCAGTCCGGGAAAACTAGAATAGAAGCAGTTACCATCTTCTCTTTCAGTACATCCAAGCTCTTCTGGCACCCTTCATTCCATTGAAAAGTCACATCTTTCTTCAGAAATTTATCCATCGGTTTATTTATCTATGCATACCCCTTTATAAACTTTCTGTAGTAGCCAGTTTGTCCCAGTGTCATGCACAATTGTCTCACTATTTTTGGTGCTAGAAGTTTCACAATAACTATGATATTTACGACATCCACCATTAATCCCTATTTACAAACTACATGTCCCAATAGTATACCAAATGGTACACAAAAGATGCATTTCTTAAAGTTTAATGAGATCTGATACTACTTACACATATCCAACATCAACCTTAAGCTTTCCACATGCTTCTTTAATAGACCAAAGATTGTCCAATCGCCGAAGTATACTTCCAGAAACTTGTGTATATATTATTTGAAGGTCGCAATTACAACTCTAAAAATATAGCAGGTGCATTCTTTAATCCAAAAGGCATCACCGTGTACTGATAAGAGCCCCACTCTATCACAAAGGTCGTTTATGTCTATCTTCTTGTGAAATTCTGATCTAATGGTATCCTGAAAAGCCATCTGTGAAAGAATAGGCCTCCTTTCCTCCTACATTGTCCAATACTTCATTTGTAAATGGTGTAGAGAAGGGGTCATGCAGGCATGCATCATTGAATTTCCTTAAGTCAACACAAATTCTAATTTCCCCTTTTGCCTTATTTTTCTAACCACCATGGGACTTACCCATTCAGACTCTTCGAGAGGTTCAATTATCCTAGTTGTTAACATCTTGTCTATTTCTTGTTTCACTTTCTCCTTGTATTTTGGATTCAGCCTATAAGGTCTCTGCTTGACAGGCTTCACTTCAAGCTTTAGAGGAATCGTCATAACCCCTAAATCTCCTAATATTCCCTTCATATATGAAAACTTAGTGGGGAAAAACTCTTGATATTCATGCAAAATATTTTTTACCTTGTTGATTGTGTCTTCATACCAGTAATATCCTATTGTTGCATACTTCAGTTCAGCCTCCAACCCTATATTCACCTTCTTCGTATTCAATGGATTCGTTATATCAAGAATCTCTATCTCAGGTTCATTTACTTCGTGATGACCTTATGATTCTTCGATTTCAATATTGCGAGGATATTCCTCTTCTTTCACAATGAGATTATAGCATTCTATTATATTGTGTATCTGCGCAACCCAATTAAATTGCCAGATAACTAGAACTTCATTCTAAAAAATATTCTTCTTAACTATATTCAGAGTTACATCTATATGTGAGAAGTCATCTTCAAATCTGAATGTTATTATAAATCCATCAACCGTTTCTTCCCAGCTAGCAATGCCATGTCGAAGCTTAGTTTCCAAATACCAATTCCGAGGAATTGTCTCCAAGGTATAGATGAAGCCATGCACCCATTCTTCTCGCAGAATTTCTCCCCAAGTTTCCATACAGAGTTGTATGTGGTCTCTAGGATAATTTTTTCCATCATACGTGTCTATGAGCTCTGTTTCTACTTGACCAAACCTTACCCACATCAACTTTCTACATTTTTTCCAATCTCCTATATTCTTCTTATGAGTACCCCACCACCTAGCAGGAGTAGCCTTTAGTGCTCGATTAAGAGCTAACAATACTTGACATTGGGGTACCAATATTTCATAATATTTAAAGAAATTATTTACATCACCCAAACCATTATACAAAGGTAAATCATGTACCTTAGTTTTCATACATCGCATTGTTTTGGTGATCCTTGCACATTGCCTTGAAGACACTTCATGCAACCTGTTATGCCAGTTTTCCAATTCCTCTTCTGAATTTGAAGTGCAGGAACTATCTTATTCCCAAGTCAGTTTTCCATCTATAGTAGGGTTAATCCATTCTTCTTCTCTTGTTGTTATTTGATAAATTTTGTCGATGTCATCTGTGGTGTACTCTTCTTTGACATGCTCAGTATATCTTTCTCCCTATGATGGATCTAATGGCACAATAACTCTCATATTATTGCTTTCAAATATCATTTTCTGTTTCTTCAAGTTAATTATCGTCATGTTCTCAAACACCCAATCCAATCCAAGCAATGCGAAATAGGGATTAATGTCATCCACAATTTCAATCACTTCGAAGTCCGTGGTAGTGCACACTCCATCAATGTCTACTATGAACCTGACAACATTCCTAGAGGGATATTTTTTTGTTGATTCTCCATCTTCAGCTGCATCGTTGACCATTGTAGCTTCGACTTACCCATGAA
Source organism: Pinus taeda (assembly GCA_000404065.3). Classification (NCBI taxonomy): domain Eukaryota; kingdom Viridiplantae; phylum Streptophyta; class Pinopsida; order Pinales; family Pinaceae; genus Pinus; species Pinus taeda. The sequence goes on from APFE030793048.1 coordinate 21,356, forward strand.
TTCCCAAGTTTGATTCAGCAAGAAATTAGCATAATATCCTAGATCCAAGATAGCCTGATCCATGTCGTATTCCCTAATCTCTGTTGTAAGCCTCATTTCCTTTCCAGTCCACATTTTGTGACCTTCTGGTTTCTCAACAACTTCATGCAAGTGTTTAGAAAATACTTCAAAATATTCGGATCCATGTCTTGTGTCACAATTGGTACTATCTCACTGTTGTCCTTTTGAGTCAGTTGCATGGTAGAGGTCGAGGCCCCATCATCCATAAAGCTTTGTCTCACCTTCATGAATACTTGATTTTCCTTTAGGATATCAAATGAAGGAGGTTTTTCAGTAGTTTTTCTTATCTATTTAGCTTCAGCTTCCTTTTTCCCATTTTCTTTATCATTTCCAATCACATCTTTGCTTCTTGTTACAATTTTGATGTGCAGTTGATCCTCCCTTGGCTCAACAGTCATCATTTGGATATTTGTTGCAGGATGTTGGTTTCTTTTCTCTTGCATATTCGCAATAAGGATGGGGCATTATTCTATTACATGGTCAAAAGACTTACAGTAACTGTAGGTTATCGTAGGGTTCTGTCAGTCTCTTGTAAAGTGTCCTGCTCATCCACAGTTACAATAGATAATTTGGCCACGTCCTCAAAAAAATCCTCCTCCTCGTCTTCTTCCTTGTCCTTGAAATCCTCCTCAACCAGCGTGTTTTCCTAGCTACTCATGTGTATGTCCCTTAGCTTGAAGTCTATAAACATCAGCAATGTGCTCCATCACCAAGTCATAACTTCGAGAATTCTTCTCATCATGGCCTACTGATCTACAAAAGTTACAAAATTTTTGCTTCGATGTCTATACATACTTTTGTATTAGGTAGCAATCTTCAAAGTGATGTTATCCTCTCATTCTATAAATATCACACCATAGACCTGGGTTTACCAAATTAGGTGCTCCACTTACCATATAATCTCTAAACGCATTGCATTGATCCTTATAGTGACCTTCTACTTTGCATTTTGTACACCATACTTTTGATCTTGTCTCTTTACCTTTCTTTAGATCCTGCAATTCCAAGGTCAAATTGGCTAGATAACTTTGTATTTTTTGTACTCCTACACGAGTATCTCAAATCGGCAAAGCTTCCAAATTCACCGCAATCTCCAATGATTCAACTTGAGTCGTGATCTTCTACTATGTGAAAGGTAGCCTAATGTGTGACAGTAGCGCAACTATGAATCATTCTTTATGCTGTTATGGAGGTATATTAAAGCTTACTTGACCCATCAACACCATGAATCGCTAATCCAATTCCCACATAGATTTAGTCATTGTCTGTTTGATTTCTTTTAGCTTTGTGATGCGCTATGATTCTGATTTTGACTTCTTGAATTATGATACCAATGCTTTCTTAATTTCATCCAATGAAGTAGTCAGGTTAGTCACAGAGTATTCCATATAACAGGTTAGCGCTCTTTCTTGCAACGATGTGACGAGATGTGCCTTCTTTACATCATCACTAGTGATCTATCTTATTGTCCATACTACATCAACTACAGACCAGAACTGATCAGGATCCTCTGATCCCAATCCTTTAAAAATATGCAGCTTAATGTCATCGGTCGTTTTCATTCTCGGG
>APFE030793048.1:26249-50336 GCA_000404065.3 Pinus taeda
GGTTTTATTTATTTACCATACTTCTAGTTTATTTATATTTATATTTATTTACCATATCTTTGGAGTAAATATAAAAAGAGGTTTTATTTATTTACAATACCTCCACTTTATTTTTATTTTTATTTATTCGGACCAAATACAACCTCCCACAATAGAAAATTGGCAATTGCAAACAAATTTAGCATTCTAAAGCAGAACAAATTTAACATTGCAAAGGATAAAATCAAATGATTCTTTTCATAGTTTATCCACTTTTTTTGGGGTTAAAATGAAAAAAATAATTATGTTTTAAATAAAAGTTGGGCTATATGAAATGGGTGTTTTATAAAAAATTTGGGCTAAAATTCACCACTAAAATTTACAATGCTTTGGATCTGTTCTGTATCATTTTTCACTTCACGTAGACCCTGGTTCAGGCTTATTTCCTCTTCCTCCAAACATTAATCTAATTTCATTCGTAGAATCCCCTTTTCACATAGTAACATATTTATCCAGAGATTAAAATACCTTAAGAAATTACCTCATGGTCCCTTGAAAAATATTCATTCATCTTTGCTATAGGATATGATCCAATCTATCGCAAACTCAGTGATAAATCCTCCCAAAATGATATCGATCCAGAAATCAACGGCCTTTGAAATATTGTTATTGACGTTCTTGAGTCGTCGTATCAATTCAAGATTCCACCCCTTAGGTTTGTCGTTCTTGAAACAAGTCTTATGCTCAGTCAACTTAGATACCCACTCATATAATTCAATGTGGAACGAACCAAAGAAGATTTTGTATTTCTCTTTGAAGATATGCTTCTGCAACCAGTCTTTAGCTCATAATTGAGGGTTTATGTTCTCTTTTTCAGCAAATTCTCTTCCTTTCTATTCAACCCACTCCTATATTTCTTTATTCGATGGACATAAAAAAATATCCCTTAAGGAGATCTCAATCCTAGCAATGGAACCATTTGTTGGTTTAAGGGGGCTTGACCCAAGTTCAAAGTGTGTTGCGCACCAACAAAACCCTTAACCACTGGCGTTTTTGGCTACAACCTGCAAACATCTTGCAGTCTCACCCAAAGCGGTTATGGGAGGTTGCAGAACTAGGTTTCTGCAGTGAGAGGGATATGTGCATTGTGGTGTTTGTGTGTTCACTTATGTCTTATATCTACCTACAACTTCGTGTACATGAATAAATTTGCATTAATTATTAACTACATAGATTGGTACTTAATGCATAGACATAACAAAAAATAGTATAACATGTATTCTTTCACATAATTCAGTAAAAAGCATGTATTATAATATCAATAACAATAGAGAATGAATACAGAAATATACACAATACTTCACCAAACCTTCTTCTTTATTAATAAGGATCTTTAATACATGTTCTTCACTGACCTACACACCTAGTTACAGGTGCTCTGCGCACTCAGTTGTTGACTCTTCAAGGCTTTCATGCACTCAGCGACAGAGCCTTCCACAAAAAATACAAACTTAAGACAGAAAATATGCACAATGTATGCTTAATTAGTTATTCTTCCCTATTCGACAAAGTATTACATCTTCTTTATATAGACTTTCTTAGTACAACACAACGATATGCATACCATGGATTTGAAGAAACAATGGACTAATATCGAAACCCATTACAAAATAAGGGTCTTTTGACCCACCCCAAATCCTCTAAACATTGTGCGATGAATAGATGTTGGGATGGGGTCCCCTGGCTCAGTTTTGGGGTTAAAATAACCCAACTTTTGATGTAATTGTTGTAAAGTCTCGGAGATTTGCTGATGCGAAGCATGTAGATGGTTAAGAGTCAAAGGGGTTTTAGCCCATTTTTTATGTAAAAGTTGAGTCGGTTTTGAGATCCACCCATGGTTTGCAGACCATGGGATTGTATGTAAGATATAAATAGGTGTGTCTTAGAGAGTCTAAGGCATGTCATGAGAGGAGATAATGGAGAATGTAATGGGTCGATAGAAGAGAAGTCTTAGTGTAGAGAAGTGGTTTAGACTAGAGAGAAACTCTATAGCTAAGTGCATATAGGCCTAAGTAGAGTCCGCAGCTGTGTGTGCAGACCCCTACAGCTGAGTGCTTAGGGTAGTTTTGAGTCTGTAAACCTGAACCAAAGATCAATAAATAAGAATATTGAAGAATTCTTGTGTATATCTATTTATCTTTGTTTATTTATTCTTGTGATATATGTTGCTGATGAATAATGTATTTATGAAATATTGATGTAATGATGCGCGACTCTATGGAAGAAATCTTAAAAACTGTACGCAATATATGTTAAGTACTTTCGCAAATACTATGATAAAATTTGCCATGTTTATGAAATACTTAAGTAGATTTGCGTGAGCTCTGATCTAGGGTTGTTTTCTGGTGCACATAAGTGGATGAATAGACTATAAAAGGTCCACAAAGACCAATCGTAGACCTTCGTGAAGGTCTAAAGGCTGATAGGATATAGTTGCAGTACTGAGCCCTAGGGGATTATAGATCTGCACGAAGACAGATCTAGGGCGTCAAAAGTCATCACACTAAACTTTGGATGTGAAAACTTGGTTCCAACATCCTCCCATACTGCATTAGGAGAGACTGCAACCTATGCTACGTGGGTTGTTTCCAAAAGGGCCAGTATTGTAGGGTTTTGTTGGTTAGCGTAACTAACTTTGAACCTGGGCCAGGACCCCCTATGCCAACAAATGGTTCTGTTGTTGGGACCAGGATCTGCTTGAAGGAGATGTGTGATATTGCATCACTGGAATCTGATGAAGAAAGAAATTGAAAAATGGCTGGATAGAAAAGTTCACAAATTCGCAGCACACGAAAATAGGAATCCGTGCTTGTCAAAGGAGAAGTGGTTGGATAGGTAGTTGAATATGAAGATACACAAAATTTTCTTCTGCACCTTCTAATCAAATTATACGAGTGGTTAGCTAAGTTGGAAAATGGTCATGGGAGGTGGAAGCTTGATGATCCAATAGTATGGACTTTAGAACTGGTACGATGATTAGAAGCCTCCGAAAAAAATCGCACAGGCTATTGATCACTAGCTTGATCGGATTATAGGAGGATTTGTTACAAAATTCGCAGTTGATACCTTAGATAGCTACAATGAGGTGGAGCGAAGGTTTTTCAAGGGACCGCGAGGTAAGTATTTAAGATCTTTGAATACTTGGATTAAGATGTTTTTATGTGAAAAATGGGTTACGCCGTTGACTTGATATTCAAAGCTATGCGAAGTGGAAAACTCTTCAGAGGTCGAGAAAGATCAGGTCCTGAATATAGCCCATTGATTGGACCTCCTTCGAGCAACGACAAGGAAGTGGTACAAGCTTTTCCACGGAGTGTTGTGCAGTTGATAAGACATAGTTTTCCACAGATACATCATCCATCTGCTCCACCTCCACCACCACCACCATCGTTCAACATGTTGAACACAATGAAGCTGTCGATTTTCAAGGGCATAGGGAGTGAAGACACAGATCAGTTTTGGTTCGTTACAAATCTTGTGTGGACAACAAAGCAGATTACTAATGATAATATAAAGAAGGTGCAATTGGTTACCACTCTACAGGATTGCACAGTGATGTCGTATATTAAGTATTGTTCTAATCATCTTGTGGCAATGCTAGCAAAAACTAAGGCTACTTTGAACAAAGAGTTTAGTAAGCCTAAGTCTGACTCACAGTGAGTAGTTGGATTTAAGGAGATCATGATGAGGGTTTTTGAGATGCCTTGAGAGTTAGATCAAAGGTTGAAGTGTGTAATTCTCGAAGCAAATATGTAGCTCACAGATGGTCAGCATCGCGAGTGGTTCATAGCTTTGTTTCTACCCCACCTGAGGATTGATTTGTCGTAACAAAAGATAGGAACTCAGGAAAAATCTCTGGAAATCGACATGAGGTTGCATGCGACACCTATGTAGGATGTGACCTTGGGGGTACAACAAATTCACTTTCAGTTATAGAGTCTCTATTTGGAATTACAGAGCTTGAAAAAAGACAAAGAGGCTAAGCTAGAGGTGCGCGCGAAAGTCTGGTGTCTGAAGTGTAAGAGCTAGGGGAATTATAAAGACCACTATCCTATATTTGTGAACTATATCATAGGAGGGGGACTAATTCCCCTGAGGCTAGAAGCTCCAGCAAGACCAAGTGTCGAGGTTGCGCTATGGTGCACTATTTATCAGGTTTCTTGAAAACATACAATAGATAATTGTCAATTGCTTGAAAAGTTCATTCAGACACCACAACAGTTGTTCTGTGACTTCTGTAAATCTATGGTCCATGATGAGTGCCACTATCGCATCTATGAACTAACGATGGAAAGAATGCCGACGTACCGGATGCAAACAGAAACTCAACCTCTAGATCAAGGCACAGGAGGAGTGCATGGAGGTTATCAGGGAAGAGGACGGGGCTACGAAGGAGGAGGACCTAGTAGAGGTTGTAGATAGGTGATATTCTATAACTGTGGAATGCCAGGGCACTACGTGTGGGAGTGTCAGAATCAAACACGCCCGTCATGTCAATATTTCATCCAGTTTGACCACACTATAGAAGAATTCCCTGTGTTGATAGCTAAGATGCAAGAGAAGAAGGTGCAACTTCAGAAACCTATGCAGAACTTGCATATGATGAGAGTTGAGCCCCATGAAGAAGATCAGAATGTGAATATAGTGCTAAGGAGCGGAATAAAAACTAGCGATGATAAGGGAAAACAACCTAAAGAGGATGGATGGATCCGCAAGGTCCTAGAAAAGGAGGTTGGTTTTGATCTGGAGTGAGCGAAGGAAACATTTATGGAGGCCAAGAAAATCTTTGTTTAGGCATCCACCTCAGGAAGACAGGATAAGATATAAGACACTAGCACACCTACATAGGTTGATCCCTCTGTCCTTACCACGTTCTTGAAAACCTGCATGAAACTGTTGCACAATAGCAAAGCTATGAAAGGCCTACAGAAATTAATAAACAAATGTTCCAGTAAAGAAAATGTGCCAGATGGACACTGCATAGTCAAAAAAATTGGTAAACATAAGGAAAGAATAGGGCAAGAGATGAGGCTCACTGCATAGATAGGAGAATATGAGATGGACCAGGTCATTTTGGATCTGGGGTCCGATGCGAACATTTTTCCAAAACAAACATGGGAAATAATGGGGAGGCCTTCACTGTAGTGGTCTCCAATTCATCTTAGAAGGGAAAACATGCAGAAGATCATTTCGATGGGATGACTATATGGGGTAACAATTGATATAGAAGGTGTGAGCATGATGGTTGACTTTGAAGTGATAGAGATCATTGATGACAACAATAAATACCCTGTGCTCCTGGGAATATATTGGGCCATTGCATGAATGGAGTCATCAACTTGAAGAAGAGGACAATGTCATTTGAACATAAATCGCTTTAGGTTGTAGTTCCGTTGGACCCCAACGAAGGAGCGTGCTACATTGAACCGGTTCGCGATTACGAAGAAAGTGAAGTTGAGTTGGATCAAATTTACAAGATAATAGCGTGAGACCAGGACTGGATCAATACAATGGCAGATGGTAGGATTGCATGGGATCGTGAGACTTCCTATACCTCGGATTCAGATGAAGAGTTGGAACACTGGCATAATCAGTTGCACGAAGTATCCACATTGCGCTGCAATATGATGACTAAATCGTTGCACTGTGTTTCGTCGGAGGTAAGAAATTTACCTTATTATGATGTTTTAATTGATGTGGATATGTTTTTGGATGAATTTGAATGTGAAGTCCCTAAGCATAACTACTTCCAAGTGTTAGACTTGGCACTGTGCACTACGCTCGCATGATGGTGGGGTACGCACAAGGATAGATTTGATGGATGGCGGGGCTATAGAAGAATGATGAGGTTGTGGTTTGGTCGACCTAACATTCGATTGACTTAGAAATATGATGGGAGGGATGATCTAGGCAATCACCTAGAGAAATGGACTAAACCTAATGGAACGGAGCCGCAACCGGAGTGGGTACATTTATTCTACCATACTTTGGACACAATCCCTATGAACTGGCATTTGGAAACAGAGCTCTGCCATGGCACCATGGAGTAGGATATATTGAGGGAAGGATTCTTATTGACCTTCAGTTTTGAAGATGTCTTCGCGAGCATTAATGAATCCTTACAGGAGATTAAGGCAACGATCTTCAGAACGCCACAAGAACCTCTGGAATGGGTCCAGCTAGATTAGAGCACCTAGTTGTGCCATGCATTATGATGTTATAATGTGACAGCTGAAGGGGAGGATGATGATCCAAGGAATATTAATATTCCAAAGGCAGAAGGGCATCATGAAGTCAAAAGTCCACAAATAGAGAACCTGGACATCACTGTGCCATTGAAGACAAATCATGTCAACATTGGTATTGAAGTAGAACCAAAGTTTGCAAAGATTGGTGATTACTGGGACACTGCTAAAGTGGATAAAGTTGTTGAGTTACTTCGTGAATATGACGATCTGTTCCCTACTAATTTTTCGGACACGAAGGGCATAATAGGAAACTTGGGTGTTATGAAGATTACTCTAAAGGCAAATGTGAAGCCTCTTAATCAGAGGTCGTATCATCTTAATCCAAAATACAAGGAAAAGGTTCGTTAGTAGTTGGATAAGATGTTGGAGGCAGGTATCATAGAACTTATGAAGGAATTTGATTGGGTCAGCCCGATGGTAGTTCATGAGAAGAATAGAAGGATGAAAAAAGGATTTTTGTAGATCTGAGGAAGCTTAATGATGCATGTGTCCATGACCCATTCCCGACACCATTTACAGATGAAGTATTAGACAACATTGGAAGTGAGGAGGCCTACTCATTTACTAATGGATTTTCTGGGTATCATCAAATCAAGATCGCACCAGAGGATAGGAGAAAATCAACCTTCGCAATGGAATGGGGTTGTTTTTAATACACTGTGATGTCATTTGGACTCAAGAATGCATCTGTGATATTTTCTTGCATAGTCATCATGTCGTTCAAGGAGTTTATTCATTAGTTCTTAGAAGTATACTTTGATGACTAGACAGTGTTTGGGTTAGTGAAGCGCCATGTAGAAAGTTTGCGCTTGATGTTGGATACGTGTTGTAGATACCAAATCGCGCTGAATCTGAAGAAATGCTTATTCTGTGTTCCATTTGGGATCTTGTTAGGTCACATGGTATGCAAGCAAGGATTGATGGTGGACCCTACAAATATTGCAGCGACTATAAATTTGGAGGCCCCAAGGAGCGTTAAGCAACTGTGCATGATGTTGGGACATACAGGATATTACAGGAAGTTCATCAAGGCTTGTGATCAAATTACCACGCCCATGGAGAAACTGCTAAAGAAGGATGCCACATTTTGTTGGGATGAAGAATGCTAGCACATTTTGGATGTGTTGAAAGAAAATATGGTCATCACGTCGATCTTGGTCTTCCTTGATTACAAGAAGGAATTACATGTAGATGTTGATGCCTCATGCATTGTGTTGGATGCAATACTAACACACGCCAGTGAGGGAGAAATGGGCCATCCTATAGCCTTTGCAAGTAGAAAATTATCGAAGTTTGAGAAGAATTACTCAACGACGGAGTGCGAAGGGTTGGCTATGGTGTACGTGCTTCAAAATTTCAGGCACTATCTCTTGGGCGGACATTTCAAAATGCACAAAGATCACTCTACCCTAAAATACAAAGTCAATAAGCTTGTGTTGGGGCAGAAGATCTGTCGATGGTTTCTATTATTCCAGGAGTATGACTTTGAGGTCATCGTGAAGCTAGGGAGGTTGAATGCAGGACCTAACCATCTGTCACAGATCGAAACACGAGAGGAGCCTAATAATTTGGAGGAAGGGTTTCCAGATGCGCCACACTTCATGGTGTGCATAGTGGATAACATTTTGGAGATATTATTAACTTTTTGACTATGAGGATGGCACTAGAAGGGTATACAATTCAACAAAAGAAGGAGCTAGTAGTGTGCGCGACAAACTTTTCAGTAATTGTGGGACATTTGTATGAGATGGGTGCATATGAGATATTGCGAAGATATGTCCCAGATTGTGAGAGAAATAGAATTATCGCTAAAGTTCATGGAGGGGCTGCGGGAGGAAACTAAGTAGGAAAAACAATCGCATAGAAGATTTTTCATGCAAGTCTATGGTGGCTATTGCTGCATAAAGATTCCAAAGTGTATTTTAAGGCATGCGATGCATGTCAGAGAATGGGCAGACCATCATGAAGAGATGAATTTCCATTATAACCTTAAGAATCATTGCAGCCATTTGAAAAATTGGCGATTGGTTTTGTTGGGCCAATTTAGCTCCCAGGGAAGAAAACTGGTGCGTGCTACATCATGACTGCGATGGAGTATTTGACTAGATGGGCAGAGGCGTAGCCAGTTAAGGATTGTATAGTGGCTACAACAATGAATTTTTTGTTTGAATATGTCTTAACTAGGTTTGGGTGCCCAAAAGTGTTGTTGAGCGATCGAGGTACGCACTTTTTGAATGAAACAATTAGTGTGTTAACAGAGGAATTCCAAGTCTACCACCAAAAGAGTACACTGTATCACCCACAGGCCAATGGAACTGTTGAAGCATTTTTGGAGAATGTGTTGACAAAGATCTGTAACTCGCACCGAAATGATTGGGATGTGCACATAATTGTCGTACTAATGGCATATAGGACTACTTGCAAGAAGCTGACAAGACAAACACCACTTTGATTAGCCTATGGCGTAGAAGTTGTGATGCCTATGGAATATATTGTGCCTACTCTACGCATAACAGGTCTCACAGGTATGGCAGATTGCGAAGATCTAGAGGAACAGCTCACGCAGCTGATGGAGCTTGAAGAGGACTGATTCTTGCCTAGATTCCATCAACAAGTACAGAAAGAACGTGAAAAAGTATGGTATGATCGACACATCAAGCTTTGCATGTCCAAGGTAAACAATTTGGTCTTATTGTATGATAGCAAGTTCACTAAATTTCAGGGTAAATTTCAAATGCATTGGTTGAGGTCATATATTATCAAAGAAACTATAGATGGAGGTGCAATTCAGCTCGTGAAGCTAAATGGAGAGCCTTTTTCGGGAAGAGTGAATGGAAGCCGATTAAAGTTGTATATAGGGGATCCTACGCAATGACTATATGGTGGAAGGATAGTCATAGTGCTCCAGGAAGTTGCAAGGGAGTGTGGGACTATAAACTACACTGCCAGGGGTGGAGGACTACACAACATGCAGGTTGCGCGGAACATGGTGAAGTTGAAATATATGAAGCTGCGCTATGAAGGGGGTTGTTGTGCAGCACAATAGAAAAGTGACTATTGAGGTCATTGTTCATGACTTCACAACCATAATATGCTTAAGAGGAGCGGGATGATGGCCTTTAAGGCCAAAATATTTGAAGATCTGCTACTAAAACAACATTAATGGTCGAAATTTTGAGGGAACGGTTAGATTTGAATTCAAAAACCCCTATAAATCATGTGTGTCAGCCCAACAGATAATACTTTTCACACTTTGAGTTTTTGCTAAAATTTGTTGTATGTCGATGAGTCGAGCATTCTGGGAGGAATTATTCACCCACACAGATGTGTCTCTTGAAGCCCGTGAGTTGTTTATAGAGAGGATGACTACCACCAATGCCATTAAGGCTTTGAGTGTGGAAGAAGTTGTATCTGATGCCCTAGGCCCTAAAATATCCAATGTTGAAGCTACATCTGTGGTTGCCAAGGCCAAAAGAATCAATGATGAAGGAAAAGAAATCTGCAGCAAAGGAGAATTAGAAGAATCCAGTCAAGATACACGCTTCCCCTAAGAATCATACTACGACACCAACCCAAAAGAAATATAAACAACCAGTAAAAGGCAAGAAGAAGGTTGTAGACTTGGAGGCGAAAGAAGGCCAATGAATGAAGGATATTGATGTTGAAGGCACAATGTCCACCACAAAGCTCCCTGGGTATATCCCTCCAAGAAAGGGGAAGAAAAAGATCACAAAAGACCCCAACTCAAACAAATTCACCATCTCCATGCCCCTGCAACCTAAGCAAGTGCCTTTCAAAGGTCTACGGCTCACGTGAGTCCCTTTATTAAATATGGATGATTGGGACCTAGCAGATCACACTGAGTTCCCACAGTAAGTGACAGATAACTTTATGAAGCACGTATACTATGAAGACACATGTGTGGCAGTGCTGGAAATGGAGGGGGTCTACGGTGTTGAGAAATCTAGCCTGACAACTTACTTTGGGTGCCACATTGCCACCGCACCCCAATTATGCAACTTGAATATGCCAGCTACTCACTCTAGTGCATGATGGGTGTTTATGGCTAGGAGGGCCTATACCCATCACAGATATGCTTATTCACAGGATTACCCACCTACCGCATGAAGGTTTGAACCTGGCCAAGGATTTTGGTGGAAAGACGAGGGAGAAAGAGCTAGCTGAGCAGATGAAGAAGGAGTATGAACTAGTAAAGAAGGCGCGCATGTATTCCATCCTATCCATAAATGACCTCACAGTTCAATTGCCCATGCAGATATTGGCCAGAAAGGTCATGAGAAGATGCCACGTAGATGAAGTTCCAATGCTCATAGTGTCTCTAGCGGCTCATTGCGTGAAAGGTGTACTGTCCAATTGGTCCAGATACATATGCCAAGAGTTCCTCGTGAATTTCTGCGAGGCACAAGATGAAACCAAGCTATTTCAATACGCTTGGTTTCTTCTCTCCATTGTGTTGGTTGTGTGGGAGCTGCTGAAGGACAACCATTTTCCTCCATTGGAAGAAGGATTTCTAGAGGCTGTGCAGTTCGCCTCCCTATGGGCCACAAAGGATCCCACGCAAATCACAGAGACTAAGACTTTTTGGGTCCTAATGGAAGCAAGTCTCCACATGGTAGTTAACCAATGCCCAAGGTTGTCCCCAACCTTGTACATGCATCTGCTAGCCTACAAACCTTCAACGCTGACTTTCATCGAGTATATATCCAGGTGTGGAAGGATCTCGCACAGAAGTGGCATGATTTTCCATAGTTGGTAACAGAGACCGATGTGCAGGAGGTAGTGGCATGCTGGCCCACCAAGTGGTGCTCCCCTTTAGATCTAGCTGATGGGCCTAACACAAGTGAAGAGAGTGCAGTCGCAAAGAAAAGGACGGAGGCAACCAAGCAGTCTGTGCAGAAAAGGAAAGATGTTATAGAGAAGGCCCAAGTCAAGCAGTAATGGGTTACCAAGGAGAAGGTAGAGCAGGAGTAGCACGAGACCCGGAATGGTAACAAGTCACCTTCAACAGCAATAGAAATAGAAACAGGGCAAGGTGGTGGAAGCGAGGAAGGGTATCGCACGTCCTTCCTTCTGAAAAGGCATGAGCTAGAGTAGAAAGCAAGATCACAGCCCAAAAAACACAAGTTGAGCCCATGGTGCTCACAGAAAGAGATCTGGATGAGATTGATGAAAAAGTAAGCGACATCGCGATAGAAGTATTGCAACAGTTGGAATGGAAATACATACAAACATTGGGAGGAGTCTAGAAGGATATTTGGGAGTTGCAACTCCAAGAAACCACGATCTAAGCAGATGTCGGGAAAGTGAGCGCGCAACAAGCAGTTCAACGAAGGGTCAAAGTACAGGTGCGGAGATAATTCTATGGACATCAATGGATGTTCAAGTCTTCCCCCTACCTATAGGTTCAATCTACTGTGATACCGAGGAACATCGTTCCCTCTTTGATAGGGTCCAAAAGATGGGCCTGAACCTTGCCGAAATGCAACTGGAGTCATTGCATGCGCTATTACAGGGAGTTGTGGAGGAGCTTCTCATTCGGGAAGAACGAGCACTTAGTGTTGTCAGCAAGATCAAGGTTATAATCAGTAGTTATTCACCGAGCAGCCCAGATTTTGTAGGAAAAGGAAGTGCTCCAGCGCACAACTCACAACTAGAGTCAGCAGTCGTGGAGGCATGCATAAGAGTACCAAAGCTTCATATTCCAGAATATGCACAACCAGAAGCAAAGATCATGAAGTTAGTTGATGGTGTACATGAGGCAAAGGTAGAGGTTAATTGATTTCAATTTGAACTCAACATGAAGATCACTGAGCTACAAGTGAATATGCAGCCATTGACTCTGCCAGAGGTTCGGGAGCAATGCGAAGCTGTGATCAGGGAAGGACCTGCCACTCTGGATGCCATAGTTGCAGATTGCACAACAGTATTTGAGCAAGCCATGGAGTTGGTCACCAATCTAAAGGAGGATCCAAACTTATAGACATTAAATATTGAGATCAAGGAGCTACAAAAGCAGTATGATGAAGTCAAGGCAATGACGCACTCCATTGCACCAATGCAACGCCTAACCAAGTTGCAGGAGGGGAGGCAACTTCTCGTGAAGGTAGAAGCAACACAGAAGAAGGAGGACTTGCTTAAGGCTAGGGTGGAGCCTTGGTTGGAAGGATATTATTAGATCTCACAAACATCTAGGATAAGTTGAAGGGCTTGCAGCAAACAATGAGATTGGTCACGAAAGGACCAGCTAAAGAGAAGCTAGTGGAAGAGATCAAGTAGGCAGCCACTCAAAACGCTGCCAAAGTTGACGTAGTTCAGGTGGAGCTGGGGGATCTTCGTAGCAAAATCGCAGTGCCAACTGAGTGACTCAAGGACAAGTCACAATCTTTGTGTTGGGGGCTTGTTGGGATGGGGTCCCTTGGGTCAGTTTTGGTATTGAAATCACCCAAGCTTTGATGTAATTGTTGTAAATTCTCCACGATTATGAGATGCGAAGTGCATAGATGGTTAGGAGTCAAAGGGGTTTTAACCCCTTGTTTATGTAAAAGTTGAGTCGGTTTTGATATCCACCCATGGTCTGCGGACCATGGGATTGTATGTAAAAAGCTATAACTAGGTGTGTCTTGGAGAGTCTAAGTCATGTCATGAGAAGAGATAATGGAGAATGTAATGGGTTGATAGAAGAGGAGTCTTAGTGCAGAGAAGTGGACCAGATAGGAGAGAAAGGCTCTGCAGCTGAGTGCAAAAAGCCCTAAGTAGATTCTTCATCTGAGTGCGTGGACCCTTGCAACTAAGTATGCACGGTATTTTTGAGTATGTAAACATGAACCAAAGATCAATAAAGAAGAATGTTGAATAATTCTTGTATATATCTGTTGATCTCTATTTATTTATGCTTGTGATATATGTTGCTGATGAATAATGTATTTATGAAATATTTATCTAATGATGCACAACTCTATGGAATAAATCTTAATGACTGTATGCAATACATGTTAAGTACTTTTGCGAAGATTGTGATAAAATATACCATGTTTATTAAATACTTAAGTAGATCTACGTGAGCTCTGATATAGGGTTGTTTTCTGGTGTGCGTAAGTGGATGAATAGACTGTTAAAGGTCCACAAAGACCAATTGTAGACCTTCGCAGAGGTCTAAAGGCTGATTGTATGGAGTTGCAGTACCGAACCCTAGCGGCTTATAGATCTGTGCAAAGGTAGATCTAGGGCTCTAAAAGACATCACACTGATATCTGGATGTGGAAACTTGGTTCCAACATCCCCCCATACTGCTTCGGGTGAGACTGCAACCTACACTATGTGAGTTGTTGCCAAAAGGGCTAGTAGTTTACGGTTTTTTTGGTTGGCGCAACTAACTCTGAACCTGGTTCAGGACCCCCTAAGCCAACAATAGAAATTCACCAGCTCTGTGCTCCGCTCCTCAAAATGCAGAGTCTTTGACACAAAACTTGGACCAAGTTAGGTTGTGCCCACCAAAAGGAGTTACAATTGTGTATTTGGTGGAAGTAGGGATGATTGAGCAAGATAACACTTGAGTTGAGTTTTTAAGAAGCAATTGCCAAAGAGTGGTTTTGTGAAATCCATTAGTTTGGTTTGTCTGACCAAGGGAGTGATAGTGTGTTTCATATATCTTTCTGAATCCACTTAAATCTCATTATTTCTACCCTTATATGGAGCCATAGAACTTATGGGAATTCTAAGGTCTAAAATGGGCTTCCTAAGGAAATTATAAAATGATAGTGGAAATAATAACATAAGATTAGATTACATCATCAAATTTTAGAGGGAAAACAGAAAACACTATTTTTTCAACTCGTATTTTCAACTTATCTCCCTATGGGTTTACTCAAATTTCATGCGGAAACACTTTTTGGATGAAAAGTTTGATTCCTCATCCAAGGACTACCCATGTTGCATACTTCTAATGGACCTTGCAACACGAAAAATAAGAAATACATGAAAAACATGATTGCAATAATGTGTTTCCATGTATTTCTCATTTTTCATTTAGCAGGGTCCATCGAAAGTATGCAACATGGGTACTCCTTGGATGAGAAATTAAATTTTGCATCCAACGAGTACTCCCACTTGAAATTTAAGTAAAACCTTAGGGAGATAAGTTGAAAATGTAGTTTTATTATTTTATTATTTTTTAATCTTTTTACTTTTTTACTCCAAAAATGGTGAATCATCCCCCATGGTTGACATCATAATCTTGAATCCTATTGGTTCTTATAATGTTTATTTTGGTTGTACATTTTTCTTAGGAGGCCCATTTTAGACCTCAAAATTCCCCTAATGTGTGACTAGTTTGTGGTAAAGTATCCTTGTAGCTTACTATACTAGTCTCTGCTCAACAACACTTTGTATGCTTCTGGAATGTCCACAATCACTATGTTGATACACTGGTGGACCCGTCTATCGGATGATAAATGGATGATGACATCTCTAAGTTCTAAAATTGCATGGACATGAGTCATATCCAGTTGAATAATCTATGCATCTATTTTTTCCTCTTTTACATTGATTTTCATGGCAACAAATAATGGCATTACATTCATCAATCCACCAAAATCAACCAAGAAATTGTGTACATTGAAATTAAAGATTTTGAAAGTTAATAAGAAATGTGGGAAACAGGTATTCAAATCCATCGTTAATGCATTAAATACAAATTCGAGAGAACCAGAAGACTTACCAGATCCCTTGTCTGAAGAGGTAAAATTACCTGTAGAGAGCTGCCCAAGTGCCCATAAGAGGATCTCTCATTGGCTCATGATCTTTGTTAATTCAAACATTGAAATATTCACGAACCTTCTTCATGTCATCAACTATGTTTTTGTCCACAACAAGAAGAATGGACAAAGTTTCTGGGAACATAACTTGGTTTGTGGCTTGCGGAGTGATGGATTTATCCTTACAGTTTTCAGAAACACTTTTTGTTGAGACTGCTTTCCTAGACTTGATCTGAGTGTCCTGCACTAAGTTGACTGGTGGGTTATTTTTTCTTAATATATATTCTTTAAATTTATGCTTCGACAACTAAACTGTAGTGGTTGGCCCTTGGCCTCTTATGTTGTACCGGTTGGTATGCTTCTGGGCTAGATCATCACTGGAGGCTACTTATTGGAAAAACTCTTTCGGGATGTGAGTATACAGTTAAACATGTTTAGTGCATGCCTGACACTTGGATTTTCATGGGTTGTAGCCACTTCTTCCTTATCTTCTATAGGTTCAGTCTAATCTTCAGCAATTACCGAATCAAGAAGGTGCTTAACAAGCATGCTCATGGCTTGACTCCATTATGGGCATGTTTATCTTAATGAAATTCTTGATGATACGAACAATATTGATCTGTGCCCAAGTTTTCAATGTTTAACACAACATTGGAGCTCTACGCAGACTTTGTTGGTTGGTTGTTACTATTTCTAGAAGTTACAGTCCTTCTAAACATGTTGAATGTGGGAGGCTTACTATTCACGGTGGTCTCGCTTGACATCTATTTGAGATTTTCCATTTCATTAGACAAATACTTGACAATACATGTAAAGCTTTCAATAACATAAAGTTCTTTCTCTTTGGCCTTGTTCATAGACGCCTGAGACCTATTATCCATCTCTTTGTAGTCTTTGGTTGGTTCATTGACTTAGATGACTCTGATTTCACGCAAGTCCTTCTCAACAGTGATAACCTCTTCATAATTTTCTGCTTCGCAGTTCACTTCACAAACTACACAATGCTTGTTGGAAATGAAGAAGTGTATTAGTTTATTGTGATGGAGTCATGAGGTTTCATGTTTTCTGAAAATTTGGTCAAAATGTGATTAAACCTCTTATTAAAAGCTTTCACTCTTTCCTTCTACTCCATCTTAACATTACCCATCTTTTTCAATAGCATGGCATGGGTCTTATCATCAACAAAATTTCCAAGGAATATATTCTTAAATCCCCTCCAATTCTGGATCGATTTTGGAGGAAGGTTGTGATACCATACAACTTATCTACCATCGAAGGTACATGTAAAAAGTTTACATGCAACATCATGGTAATGTACCTCAAGTGTTTGTAGATGTAAGTAAAAGTTCTCCAGATGTTCTTCACCCTTCACTGTTTTATCAGGGTCATACTTCATTAAGATATTCTCTGAATTCCATGAAATCTTGTATAGAACAACCGATAGTGCGAGTGGGCCTTGAGTCATCCATTCCATATTTCAGTCTTCCATGTCTTCTTCTTCACTTCCCTCCTCTTATTTGTCAAAATTTGATGGATATTCTTCCTCTTATTCTTCTTCACCTGACCTGCAAAAGTTGTGTCCGAGAGTAGAATTTTGTCTCTATCACCATTGTGAACGAGTGGAGGCTCTTCCTATTTTTCCAAATATTCTATTAATTATTCAAGAGTGGCAAGAACCACATTTTCAAGAGTAGATATTATTATCCCCATGGGGGTTGTCTTGTTTTTCTTCGAAGAATATGGAAGACTAATTACTCCCAGGATGAATCCAATAGCTTTTGCAAATTGATGAGTTATAGGGTGGATGGCCCAAATCTAATCATATGGGATTTCATGTTCAAGATTGGGTCAAGAAGATTCACCAACATCAAAAGCACAAGTAGGGGGGTGCAATGAATGTTGTTTTCATGACCAGAAGATGGGATGATGGGTTCCATGGGTTTATCAACCATAAAATACTGGTTTCCCTCCTCCTAGCGCCAGAAGTCTTGACAATGCTAGACCCACCAACATTTATAGGATCTCCTCGATATGAAGTCCCAATTAGACCTCACATCGTTTGGTGTAGGATTCCCATTCAGTATAGAGCTGTTGGTAAATCCTTAAAGATTTGCCTTGGCTCTAGCTGTCAGCACGAGAGAGGGATGCAATGTTGTATTTGAAAAGCAAGGGAGGTGTGTCTGGTGAGTGTTTAGTTGCAACTGTGTCGAGGTTCTTCTACTGCAATGAGGGGAGAAAGGTGAGCCTCTAAGTGAGAGGTAATAGTAACATCGAAGAAGAGACACACATGAACTAGAAAGGTCTGTCTAACATCGAGTGGAATAGTCCACAACAGACGCAATGACCATTGCAACAAACAAATAGAGAAAGATATGTCTAATATCCCATAAAATAGTCCACAAGGATGGGAAAGAAACAACAACCATTAAAACACATTCTCAATAAGATAAGTAATAAAATAACCAAAATAGTTCATATATCTTAACACATGTGAAAACAAACATGAAATAAAAACATCTGCAGAATAGTCTCACAAACATTCATAGTCCATGCATGAAGAACATGTTGGCCTTGAAGGCTTATGTTATTAATTAAAAGTTCCAAGACACATTTTTCCAATGTACATCATTAGCCCCAATAGTGGGACATTGGAGCCACTCCTTGCTCCTCAAAGAACTAGTTGTTCTCTCTACTACCTTGCGGGAGGAGCCGAGGTGAAAATTTCTTTGCTCATGCAATCCTTAGACCAAGGGTGACTCTTTGAATACCCTCATGAATGTTTGACTTCTGATGAATTTTCAAGTTACATAACTCTTTATGTTCCATTTGTGTCCTTTGGACTTCCACTTTACAATACAATTTGAATACAATATAAATGATCCACAATAGTGATTTGGCATATGACCACTCATGACATGACACAACACTGCTAACATGCACTACTTGATGATGTGTCAATGTCAAGTCACTATTGCTGCTAAGTGTTGAACGTCTTCTTGAAGATGCATTCTCTTGACCTCTACATGGCTTGGTGATGTAAAATCTTTAATGGTCTTTAGTCTTGGATGGTGGTTGCAAACTTGTGTCCCTTTGCTTTCTCTTGATTGGTAAACTCGTGAGTTCAGCTACAAGAGAGTCTTTAGGCATGCTTCCCTCCTTTTTCTCCATCTCCATCATCTTTCCATGTAATGATAGTGTACATGATCAGGTGCTCAAAAAAATAGCTCAAAATTCAAAGTTGTCAGATCGGTGTGGAACCTAGACATCCATGTAGTGCTCATAATCCTGAATCTGGTGCAACTCGTTTTGCAAGAAACCGACACCGTATGCTCCCATAATGATGTTATGTTCACTTTCCCAAATAGGGGAATTTTTCAAAAAAATTGATAGCCCAGTCAACAATCTGTACTATTGATGTGGCACTGACTGGGCAAGGCATGTGGCAGTTGACTAGTCAATGGGTTCCTCTAGCAAATGGTAGGCTGACAAGTGGCATATTTTTATTGGTGAAATTTGGCGATTTCTGATTGGTCAGATTAGTGGCCAACCACGGGCTGACATGTGGCCCAACCGGAGGCCACCATGTGGCATCCCAGAGGCAACCAAAATTATTGTTCAAGTCCAGGCAGTGGCAATGGGGGTCAAACTCTGTGACCTCCCAACACAAGTCTAATGCCTCTGTCAATACACCACACATTTGTTTCTTAACCATATGGGGTCCAGGTTTTATTTAAATTGCAATGCGCGTCAATTTGGGGGTAGGGCCACCCCTTGGTTACACCACCCACATACGACCACCAATGGAGAATAGTGTGGGGGCCTAGCTAGTGGGGGAGGGCCATTGGCCTTAGACATAGGCACGTGGCTTCCCATGTGTCCATATTTTTTGGAATTAAGGTGCTATAGGACATTTAAATTGTCGCCCGACTTTTGGTGAAATTGTCACTCCGTTAGTGCGTTTCGAGGAAAAATTGTAGGATGGTGCCAGATTTTGGGGAATTTGTAGTGCGATAAAGGCCATACCTTCTTTAGTTTTTGACAAAATCGGGAGTAGAAAGAGGCTACATAAGCATTTTTGGGCATTCTGGAGCCATTGGAACAAGTTTCAGAGCTTTCTGAGCATTGCAAAATGATGTACTCATACTTTTGAGCATAATAGAGAGGGTCAAGCCAATGGAAGCTAGACTAAGGAGATGTAGCCCTAGAGGGGTGAACTCCTTCATCATGTTCTACTGTGAAAATGTTTATGGTGATATTTATGTCTGTTATATGTTGTTGTTTAGTCATTTGTTTATGTTAATTTAGACATAAAAGCACTCAAAAACCCATGTTTAAACTTACAAATAATATCATAAATCCTCAAGCACTTTTAATATATTCTGAAAAGGAGTTTTAGCATAGCAAAACTAATTTTCCCAATTAGATCAATACATGTTCCTGAAATACACTCATGGTGAGATGACATCAATTTGAAAACCCCCTAGTCTAATATGATGTATTCTGATCCAGCAACTGAGCCTAGAAAGAGTGACATGCTAGGAAGAGGGGCAAAGTGACTGCATATTACATAGTTATAGTAATCAGGAGGAGGAGATTGAGCTCTAAGACTACGCAATTCATAGCTCAGGGAGGCTTGAAGGAAAATACTGCATAAATTCTGGAGTCAATGGGTCAGGCTGAGGGAATAGACATTGGGAGAGCCAAATGCACAGTTTTGGGTGTCAAGGGAGGATGGGGTTCTATGCATTGCACTATTCAAGTACTGAGGGGATGAGATTTATTCTTGAAGGCCTGAAGTGCATAGTTCAATCCAGGCTGGAGGACATAACTGCGCAATTTTGGGGTTCAAGGTCAGGTCTTGGGCACATGAAATATGTAGTACAACATCCCTGCGAGGCAGGGACTACGCATTGTGCAGTATCAAGTAGCAAGTTCATAGCTTAGAGGGATGTTACTGCACAACATAGAGTTCAGTTGGGCCCTGGTGAAGCTAAGTTGCTCGGTTGAGAAGTTTTTCTAAAAATGGTTGTGTGGGATGGGTGATGAACTGTGATAAACTTTGACTGTGATCACATGCTTAGCATACTTTGATGACATGAAAACATAGATCATCCAGACAAATCATTTCCCTCTGTGTGACTGCCTTATGAAAAGATACAACGAGTGTGACACTTAAGATAGACTTTGGGATGACACTTGTGCCACAACCTTTAAAACTTTGTGTATGGGTGTGACATTTGCTTACATAGTTAGAACCATATACATAAAGACCTTTGAAACCACCAAAATAGGCTTTTAAACATTGCACGGTACTCAAACAAGCAAAAATATGATAGTTACCCAACATGTAAAAGGGAACAGAGTACTAAAAGAAATCTCATGAAATAAGCTCCAATGTTCATGATGAAAACTACAATAGAACCATATGGTGAAATTGTTCAACTTTCTCCAATCCCGTTATAACGAATAACTAAGAAATAAGACTATGACACATGGTTCTTCTGCCAAGATCTTAAAATAAATCAGTTATGGGTCAACACGAGCATAAATTAGGAACCTTATAGAAATTTTAAAAACTAAAATTATGATATTGTTATCCTCTCATCTTGATTCATTGTAGCCAAAGTAGAAACATATTGAAGTAGTACAATATTTGGCTATATTTTTGTCTTGATGCAAGAAGAAATGCCCTCCAAGTAAGTGCCCACTTAATAGTTGTAACATATGTGAGCTAGGTCATCCTATATAACAATGCCCCTCATTGCCTGGATTAAAATATATTATAAGAAGACAGGGGAAAACAATGAAGCAACATATTTCACTAATACCAAGAATCCCTTATAGCCTCGACCATCAAGTATGGTGTAAGAATGCTTCTATTATTTTAATTCTTGGTTTGACATGTATAGTTCTTAGCAAATTCCCTAGAAAATTCAATACAAAGTATCTCCATGGTATCATTCTAATCCTCCATTGGTCCAATATCGAATGCCTTGGCCATAGTGGCCTTCTTCCCTATGGCCTCAACCATGGAAAGGTTCCATTTTCCCTAATAAAATTTTGATTGTGTTGGATACCTATACCAATAGGTTTCATATTTCATGATTGGAAAATACAAGTGCCAAATATGCTCCACTTTGCTGCTACAAAGGTTCCATATTTGCAAGAAAAGACAAGGTGTGTATATGCCTCCATATTACAGAGTTTTGATGGATGACCCAACAGTCTAATCCAGATCATGCCATGTTTTCAATTTATGTTGTAGAATAGAGAAAGAAATCTGTCCAAACTGTTTAATCTTGGCAGATCAGTAGTTAGGTAGAGAAACTAAGGTTCCCAACTGCTTAATCTGGGGCCTTGGAAGGAATAAGGGTAGTATTAGATAGGAAGTGAAACAAAAAAGCCAATGCAAAAGAAAAGGCACACAAAGGGTTTGCAAGTCCAAGTGCACCCTCCAAGAAGAAATAAAAAATGTTAGGCAAATTAGCTGGGTAGGTAGATGGGGTTGCTGAAGTGGTGTTTCTTCCAAGATTAACTTTGCTAAACATGTATAGGCAAAGTAACACAGTAGAGCATGACTAACTTCCTTTTTCCATTTGTATATCACTCATTACTAACACCCCTTCACAAGTTGTGTACATAAGAGAAACTTAAGGCTTTGTGATGGTTCTTATGGCCTTTAAAAGCCACATTTCTTGTGCAAAAGTCTTTTCATTTTGATCTACTCTTTACACTAAGTTGTTTTCATGAAAACTTGGTTGTACTGATCCCCATCCATATTTTCCTCCCACATTAACAGCTAACTCTATTATTTAGCTCCCTATACTTCATTTCCCCTATTATTATAACACCATGGTGTATAAACCCCACACACTGTATAAATATCCCCACCTTGGCACTATAGCCATAATTTCCACTCCCTGGGAATTGAATTAACACCTGGTTAAGGTCAAGAACCCATGTTTAACCCCTTTTCTCCATCTGAACCCATCCCCCTACTCAAGTCTCCATTTTTGCCTGAAAACCCTTAAAGAAACCCTTTTTGAGCCCCTTATACCATCAAAGGGCAAAAATATCATGAAAACATGCATTCCTCCACCTTATCCTAAGGTTGATAACCAATTTCCGCCTTTTCATATAATTTCACCAAAACCCCCTTTTCCTAAAGTTTTGCCCCCATATGCCTGTACGAAAAATTTGCATGAAATACTTTGGTTATTGCAGTTTCCTAATGTTGGCGGGCAAATTTGATTTTAATAAAGAAAATCGTCACAAACTATTCAAAACCATTCATAAAGTAGAGGGTCCCGCCGGGCGCGTTTGCCGAAAAATAGTATTTTATAACCCGCCCACCGACTGTTATCCTCCGTGCAACTGATTGACCTGATGACCGTCAGATCGCGGCCTTCCCAGATCTACGGCCAACAGTGATTTCGGAGGGGCCCGACGTCCGACCTTTAAAAAATGAGGAGTTTATTTGCCGTGCAGGTTCATTGCCCGACAGCCGTCCGATCATGCGCCCGCAGATCAACGGCTCTTATGAATTTCGGAAGGCCCCCAACATCCGATAGATACCTTCCGATATCTGTCAGATGCTTGTGTCACGCGGGGACACGCGTCGTGACCAAACTCCGTCGGAGCCCCCTCTGACAGATTCCTTGCCGTGCAGGAGGGGGCCCGATATGGCGACACCTGTCCTTCCCACGTCCCCGCCCTGCTGTTACCCACGTCATTGCCACAACCGCGGACCCCGTCCCCCATTCGCCCACCTGGCCACCACCTCATCGTCCCCGTGGACCGGTCTCAGGCCGCCACGTCACCCGATGACGTCCTGCTGACGTCATCCAACCCGGACCCACATGCTGACGTCACTCAAAAAACGCGCCAATAAAGCAAAAAGGCCATATTTTACGTTTTTTTCGCGTTTTTTGTTATTTTCTGTGAAAACGACCTCTGCACTGTCTGCATGCACACCACGACGAACACTCTACCAGCCAACTTCCGACCATCCGCAGAAGCTCAAAGCGCCAACCCAACTGCTATTTCGTCCCGAGCTACTGGTTAAACAGGTATTTTCCCGTCCATCTCCTCGCAAACTGGTTTTTTCACAGTTACTTGTAAAATACACCTGAACACGGCATAAAACTGAAATTTTACCGGAAAACCAACTATATCCTATCTCCCCTGAACAATTTGAGGTTGAATTACATTGGCGGAGCCATTTTATACTTCAATTCTAGTCAAAACCCTTCTCTGTTCGCGCAATCATGAACTCATTAACCTGCTCCTAAATTGTCAAAGGAGGTCTGTTAAACTGTATAAGAAGCCTTCTCAGAAAACCCAGCATTATCCTATTCTGCTGTGAAGCAATCCTGCTACTCTGTGTTCCTCTCAATTCCATTTTCTCAGTTAGCACGCTCATCAGCTCAAGAAACGTTTGAACAGACATGGATACCCCTTTAGCATCAGTAGCCCTTAATGTTACTCCCTTGAATGCTCCTCAGAGAGAGCTAGACTGGCAAGATTTGGCAGACCTAGATTACCAAATCTCGGAGGACGCCCCATCCAAATGTACGTTTCACATTCATTTGTTAAATGAGCTCAGGGCTAAGCACAGAGATGGAACAGATATCCTAGGCATTTGGGAGTCCTCCCTCCCAATCTTCAAGATGCCTCAGGTCAACCGGTTCCCTGACCTCATCCACTTGTGTGTTGTCTATTATGACCCTATGCAGAGGGTTGTGCTCAACCCACAAGGCACAGTTGTATTTTACACCACCCTTGAGGCCATCAGGGAGATGGTCCAATTCAAAACTCAAAGGAAATTGGTTCCTTTATCCCTGCTGGACCTAATCAATCAAGGAGCCAAGGTACTCACAGAGGCAGAGATCCTAAAGCTTAATCGGTTGTTTATCAAAAAATCTGACACAGTGCTGCATCCTCCCATCTTTGATGGCTATTTAAATCAACTGGGCCTGGACCTAGCATACATGATAAGCTCAGTGCTAGGGTACAAATCAATGGAG
>APFE030793068.1:0-11754 GCA_000404065.3 Pinus taeda
TTAATTGCTCATTACTAGTTGTCTTCACCTCATCCTCAATATTCACAGTTTGTTCCATGAAATGCACACAGGCCCTGTAGTTTTCCTCCTCACCAAAATCAAGATTTCAAGAGAAAACAGTCCTAGACCCCATTGCCCAATGGATTAATTTTCCCGGCTGATCTACTTTAAAGGAATCAGAAGCATCCTCCCAACCAAATACACAAAAACAACTAAAAACTCATCTCACAACTAGCCTAAAACCCTCACTGAAAGCAGTGACAATCCTGATAGAGAGAGCCCTCTCTGACTGCAGCTGGGCTAGAAGCTGCAGCCCAAAGATTGGTTAGTGGTTACCCCGGCCGTATTCTCTTAGGAGTCAAAGAGAACAACCTGGGTGTTAACAGGTAGAAAAAGGTTATTCCAAGATGTCGAGAATTGATTTTGGTGATATGTTTTCTCCTATTGGCAAGGTAGCTTCTATTATATTACTTTTATATGTTGTTGCTGATTTTGATTTTGAGGTAGAACAGATGGATGTCAAGACAACATTTCTTCATGGGGATCTGGAAGAGGAGATCTACATGAACCAACCTGAAGGTTTTGTGGTGAAGGGTAAGAAAGAGCTGGTATGCAAGTTAAAGAAGTCTCTATATTGGTTAAAAAAGTCACCAAGGATAACTTGGCTTCACCAGAAGCAAAGCAGATCACTGTGTGTATTTTAAATTAATTGGTGACATGTTATTTATCTAGTCTTGTATGTGGATGATATGTTGTTGGTTGGAAATGACAAAGAAATTATCCAGAATTTGAAGACCCAATTGTCTCCAAAATTCGACATAAAGATCTTGGTGCTGCAAACTATATTTTGGGCATGGAAATTAAAATAGATCGGACAAAGAGGAAGCTCTGGTTAAACCAGAGGAAGTATGTCGAGACAATACCGTGGAGGTTTAATGTGCATGATAGTAATATGGTGAAGATTCCTATTCCTGTAGGTGTAAAGTTATCTGCCGAACAGTGTCCCAAGACACAAGAAGAGGAAGAGGACATCTCCCGTGTTCCATATGCAAGTGCAGTCGATAGCTTGATGTATGAAATTGTCATTACTAGACCAGGAATTACACATGTAGTGGGAGCATTGAGTAGGTTTATTTCAAAACTAGGGAAGGAGCACTAGATAATAGTGAAGCGGGTTTTCAGGTATTTGCGTGGCACTAGTGATTATGGTTTGTGCTACCAAGGAAGACCACGATTGGATAGAGTGTTGGATATTCATGGCTTTGTTGATGCAGACTGGGCTAGAGATCTGGATCAAAGAAGATCTACAAGTGGGTATGTGTTTGACCTATTTGAAGGTGCAGTTAGTTGGATGAGAAAGAAACAATTTGTAGTGGCACTATCAACTACAAAAGCAGAACACATGGCATCCACTCATGCAAGCAAGGAATCAGTTTGGTTGCAGAGATTGTGTTTAAGTATGGGGTTAGTACAGGGAGCTATAAGCATAGACCGTGATAGCCAAAGTGCAATTTTCTTGGCAAAGAACCCTGCTTATCATTCAAAGACAAAGCACATTAATGTTCGATATCACTTCGTGAGGGATATGGTAGAAGACAAAAGGGTGTTGCTAGTAAAGGTGGACACTTTGAAGAATATTGCAGATGCATTGACAAAATATATGAGCTCTGAGAAGTTCTCTTGGTGTAGAGAAACAATGGGCATTGCAGGGCTGGATAAATGACTAAGCTCTCTTGTGCCCCCCTGTGGAAAGAAAACAAGTGGGAGAATGTTGGGTTGTGTGATATTCTTTCCACAACTAGCCCACGTAGTTAACCGGGGGGTTAGAGGAGGGGAGGAGCCCTCCCTTCTTTGGGCCGATTACATAGTGGGCGGTCACAAGGGGGGTGATAGTCCCCCCTGTCCAAGCGGTTTACCCACCCCCCTCTACGGGGTTTAGGGTAGTGCCCCGGGAAAAATTTTTTTGGACCCTATATTAGGTTGGGGAGACCTACCTATGGTTTTGTGCATGGTTTTTGCACATGGTCTTGGATGCGATGGTTTTTGGTCCATGGTTTTGGAAACGATGGTTTTCGGTCCATGGTATTGGATGCTTCAGCATGTATAAATATGTATTGTAACATTGAAAGGAACATAATGAAAAATCAAGCTGGTAGTCCTGGTTTTGGGATCTAGGGGAAAATCTCTCAGTATATGTGTTTTATCTGTTATGCTCTCACATTGTTTATTTTCTATGTTTCAGAATTCGTATGCAAGTAATTTCTGTATGGGGTTAAAACCTACAGGTAGAAGAATAGATATATTTTTCTCCATTACATTGACCTAAAGTCCCTCCACTTGGATAAGGCACATAATAATTTTTTTTGTTAGTGATTTTAAGAAATGAAAAATGTCTTTGAGCCACATCCCCCTTAAGGCTTTGGGATTGCGATTAATTTCCATGAGGCTAAAATAAAGGCCATTTGTCCTCCCTTCCATCCAAAACGAAATAAAGGGAATGTATTTTATTTTTTCTAGTATCCATTTTGAAATCTATGCTAGTGTAGACTGTAAAATAGGAATGATGACCACCAATTTTATGAGCACAATGGTCCCTAAAGTATCTTAGGTTCTGTTGGGAAAAAATAGAATATTGTCAATGAAAATAGGTTGATATATCAATTTTTTTCCTAATAATGATTCCTTTGAAGGAATTCTTATTAATGGCAAGTTTTATTAGTATACTAAGGCCTTCGGTGACCAATAGAAAAATTAATTTGGTATAGAGGAGAACCTATCTCATCCCTTTTGTTGAATGAAAAAATAAAAGTTTGATCCATTTATTAGAGAGGCAAAAAAAGTAGAACTAATGGATATTAGTGTTAGAAAATCAGAAAGGCATATTTATTTTATTATACTTGATAATTACTTGTGATGTTGTTGATTTCTTATTATGTTTCTTTATATCTTCTTTCTTTTAGTTCATCAAGAAATTACTAAAGCAATAGCACATAAATCAATGGACGCTAGATATAGGCTCACAACTAGGGAGAAACTCCTCTTTAGGGGAAAACCTAGTTAGTAATTCCTTCAGTGTTTTCTCTGAGATATTCCAAGACTCTAGACCATGGCACAAACTTTCCTCCACACCAAGTTAGCCTTCTTCTTCTCTTGCAAATAATCCTACTTGACTTGGTAGCAGCAACAATAGTAGCAACACTTTATTTAACCCAACAACTTCAATATTCACTCAAAAAATTCGATCTTTGCCCAATACAACTTCTTTAGGTAGCAACATTCAGCACCAACAACTTCAACCTATATTAGTAGCAACATGTAGTAATAGGCTACAACATCATCTATAGAAATTTGATCTTTGAAACCAGGGCATGAGAGAGACAGAGACAGATGCACTGAAATTTTGATTTTTATTCCTTCCTTCTCTTAGAACAAACTCACTCATTTCTCCTTTCCTCCACTTCAAAAATTTTCCAACTTCAATAGATATCAAACTAGCTTATTGTGAGTGTGCTTCAAATGGAATTCAATCTGCTTCATTTATAGTCCTTTGGTGAGGACGAATAGGTCTCTTTGAGGCTAAATTGATGTGGAGGTAACATAATTCATATTTGGCTCAATATTTAACATGTTTAAATGATTAAAAAGCCCAAGAAGGGTGTCTTTAAAAGTACAATGACTCTATTAGCTCGGAATAAATCCTAGAAGTTCTCAATGGGGACTTTGACCTAGGAAATGCTGACCCAAGCATGAAACCCATGTTTTGATAAGTCATAATAATAATAATAATAATGATTATTTTCTTTATTCTTTTTACAAGTACATTACATCATCACTCAAATACATTTAATGAAGACCAAACCTAGTTACATTTTCCAACACTTCCTCTTAACTAGGGAGGTATTCATTATATACAAGTACAAGGAAGATATGAACTATATGAACCATGAAGAAATTTAGGCACTACAATGCCATGGAATAGATTCCTGACCAGGGCAATCTCTCCATTGGTCTCTCAACTATTTACACATTGCAATGCCATGGACTATATTTCTGATCAAGGAAATCTATCTAGAATGGACTAAGATTGATTCAAGCTTTCAACCCTATAGGTACCATCAGGCTTACTTGCTAACCATCAACCTAGGGATCTGGGTGTGTATCCAAAATCAAAGCTCTATAGTCAACACCACCTTTCCAACCTTGAGACCTATACATCAACATAAAAGTATGGACCAGATGTCCTCCCATGATATGCTTCACTCACAAAGCCTCAACACTTCTTGATCCAGCAGATCAAGGAAAACCGATCTCTCCCAATCAAACTGATTGGTAACCAACATGCTATCAAAACCTTTAGGGTTTTCCTAATGTTGCTTTTCAGACATGATACGCCCATCAACTGAATCTTTGATACTTTTCTTTTGATACATAAAGATATCCTTCAAACTTCATTCTCTAATCAAAACTATGCTCTCCCTTTCGACCGGGGAGATTTTCTCTATCCAGTCTCCCTCTTAATCTTAGGGAGATCTCTTCTTCTTTTCGACACCAGAGAATCTTTCGTGGCTTCCATCCATCTCATTAGAGTTATCATTATTATCATCATTCACATAAACTCTACTTGTGATCATCTTCACCATCTTGAAGATGATGTACCTACACAACTTAGATAGAAAGTACAAAATCTTTAGAAGCATGGAGTTAGTCATATCACAATCATGGAAGCATTTCAAATTTGTATATATCATATACCCAAACAAGAGATGCATACTCTTCAACATTTTTCTAGGGACTTTTTGATAAACCCTAGAATACTTCAACAAGACTTATTTCATAAAAACTTTCATTACATCTAGGGTTTCAATGTTTCTACCAATGGTATGACATACCCTACTACAACATATGGCAAACCCTTGAAATAATTCCAACAAATATATATCGACAAAGTATTTAACAACTTTAAGAATTCATATGTTAGATTTTCTACTAGGATTTCATACAAACCGTAGATTTCATATATAAGCTTTTAACAATCAAGAAATAATTACATCTTCAATCAATAACATGACTAGCATCCACTAGGGTTAGCTACAAAACATAGATTTTCTCATTTCAACATCATGATGCAGGAGCATTTAGACCTAGTCAACAATGTGATGGTATGATCACATGTTGTGGCTAACAAAGGGTTGGAAGCCAAGAGATTAATTAATTTTATTAATTTAAATGTATGAGTGTGTTTTATATGTTGTCAAAATTTGAGCAGAAAAGGGTATAAGTGGCTGATTGATCCTCCCTGCATGGAGATCAGGCCAAGAAGTTAGATTATCTGGTTTGAATAGGATATGAGGGATGTAAAAGCTTAAATTAGCATTTGTTTGAGAAAAGAGTGGAGTAAAGAGATTCTTTAGGGAAGAATGAGAGATTTCTAGATCTAAACTAAATGGGTTCATGAATCTGCATTTTGTATAAATTGTAATCTTTTGGAATGAATGAGGGGTTAGATTCAGATGGAAAGATAGGATGGATGAGCAAGGGGAGAATTGAACAGTCAAGTATGACTTTTTCTTCTGTAAATAGTTATTAATATGAATACAATGTGGATTGTGTATTTCCTTGTGTAATTTAGTATTAAGTGTGTTAGAATAAGCAGAGTGTGTTACACAGAGGTTAGATAGTGTAGAGAGAATAGATCAGAGCATGAGATGTTTTGTACATGATGTACAGAATGTTATGAATAAAATGAGTTTGTGTACAAATCTTGTTTTTCACGATCTTTTGTTATGAGATTGGTTTCATAGATCGTAGGCCGAATCCTCTGTAATTATAGGGAACAGTTAATAGCCTGGATATGTTTTAAGAAACTGGAGTATATAGTTTAGAGACCAACTAACTTGGCAGGAGCACTAAGTCTTCGTGAAACTTGTTAAATTTGTGAAGAAACCCCAGAATAAATCAGGATCATTCGTTGGTTGGCAGCTCCGACAGTGATCAACAATTGCGTAGGTAAGAGTGTATGGATTTATTGATCATGGTTGAAGCCCCGCACTCACTCCTAGCTGTCGATCTCATATTAAACGTCTCACATCACATTCAACTATGAGGGTTACGCCATTTTCCAATCTGTGTGCTAGTTGAAGATCCGCAAGCTGTAGATTTGATGGCCTCGTATATCCAACGAATATCGGATCATAAAGTGATCAGACGTTAATTTGAAACCTAGACTAGAACATTTATACATCAAGGATTTATATTCCTTATTGGCTCCGTAAGGGCAGTTAAATGTCACACAAGATTCCCATCTGATGTCACTGCTGACCGTTAGATCGAGTGTGCTTTGATCAATGGTGGAGGATCACTGATTAGTTTCACATCACAATATTTCATGAGTGGATGAACCTTGGCCTTAAGGAAATGTGATTTGCTATGTGCAATTCTCGTGTGTATCATCAACAATCAGATTGAAGGTTAAGATCAACGATGGAGAATTAATCTGATAATATTTGCGATAAAGGTGGACCCAATAAGAATTGAACTAGGATTTATTTTATTTGGGTTCCGACTGTATGTGTTCAGAGTGTGTCCAATGTTCGTTGGCGGATTATGTGTTAAAGAACTGTTTGGTGATCGGTTGGGTTTTTGATAAAACCCACCAATACAAAGGCTTCCATTGTATATGTGTGTTAAGAAATTGATTGTATAACATACATAATTACCGAAAGGAATAAATATAAAAATAACCAGCAACAACCATAACCACATAAACACACATGTTTATATGGGAAAACCCAAAATCCAGGGAAAGACCCAACCTAATGATATCTCATTAGCATTGGCCAAAACCCTGGCCAATTCGACCAAGTGAGCCTTCACTGCTCACCTCCAGGCCTACATGACAATGAAGTCCTTCCAACCTTTTATAAGCTCCATTACATATAATACCACGGGCAGAATACTATGATTGCACAATACCATGTGCCCCAAAACCATCATTTTTTATCTGGTCAACTTTGAATCTATCTCGAGTGAAGTTTATCTAACAATTCCCCCCTTAAACTTGACTAGGGGTTCCTTGACTAACTCTAGCCAAACCTGCTAAGTGAGACATTCCCGCTCACTCTAGCCCTTACCCCCCTCAGAGTTTTTACCTGGGGTATTGTTAAACCGACATCCCCCCTATCACCTAGGTCTAACTAGACTTCACTAGTGATTATCCAGGGGTACACATGCCTTACTAGGTCTTACAGTAGTATGCCCATTTACATGCAATAATTTTGACTTCATTATTTTTTTTTTTTAATTGCTACTGCTATTCTGACCCATCCTCTCTCAATTTGATTTGCTCAAAAACTTCTATTAAACCACTTGAATTCCCATCCAACATCACTGCAAAATTATCATCTACCATGAATTCCTTCATTCCTGTGTCGATCTTGACTCTCATATTTTGTGCACAACCCAACATCATTGCACGTTGAACCATGAAAGCCTCCTCGACAATCTCTTGTTGGAAGCATCTTTCATCAGGGCATCACCACCTCTCTTTTCTCTGGTCCTCGGAAACAACCCTCAACAAATAAAGCACAACCCATTTGTTCTCAATGCAATTGGGTCTCGTGAGGGTTGAAAAATGCCTATATAAATCATCGAAAGTTAGGGCATCAGAGATCTACCTTCATTCATGAGCTAGCGCTTAACGACCTCTGCCATGGTGCCCTTCATCGTTGGCAAGGGATGGTGTTATCTGACTCCCCACAATCCACAGTGCGTATTTGAACTCCCACTCTGCCATCAGGTCATGGTTTCCATTTCCGCCACCACCCTTCGAAGGAGGGATTCGCAATACCAGCTCTCACGCCAAACCCGCCACCTGGTCTTCTTGTTGTCATGGGCTACATTTCCAGCCAATTCTAGCACCTCGGTAGCAAGGTATTCGAGAACAAAAACAACATATATTGGTGCACCACCTCCAACACGCTTGGCATAACACCCATTCTTAAGATACCTGGCGATCCTCCCCATCGGAAACTGCAGCCCGGCCTTCACTGTTCTGCTGACGGACTTCTTCCTGGAGCCTACTTCCTTCCTGCCTCCCTTTCCACTACCCTTTCCTAAGCTCTCCATTTTCTCAATACTGCTCTTTTCATTGGTTTGATACTACCATATAGACGAAAACAAGCTCACTTAGGTGAGAATACTCACTGCATATCTCTTTAGTCGTTTCCCACCTGACAACGACTTCTAATAGTGGACCATCAACATTACGCCACAAGCTCTAAATCTTGTTAGTCTTCTTCTCTTCACCATTCGCAGTGCCACTCTGATTCGCAACCTCCTCCTCACTATCTTCATCAAAAACGGCAATTTTACTGTTACTTTCACTGACAGACAAAGAGCTAGTTGCAATAGCCCTTTGCTCCTCGGTTCACCTATGCCTTTCTTTCCCATGCAACTCCAAGGACTGGAAAATTGATTTACCATCTCCATTCGATTTCACTTTGTCAAAATCAGCAGAATTCGCCTCTTTAACCTACTTTCTTTGCCGCTTTGGATAAACCACCATTGTCCAACCATGATTTATACTTTTAGTGTGATCGTTCTCATCGATCAACACTTTGAAGGAGCTCCCATTTCCATACTTGTGCATGTCGTTGATTCCCATTCTGAAAGGTCAAAGACTGAACCAAATCCACCAAAATTTCAGGATCTCCAGGCCAATAAAACCCTTGGCAACAAAAGCATCCCTTTGAAGCCAATATTTGGCTTTGATACCAATTGTTAAGAAATTGACTGTATAACATAAATAATTACCAAAATGAATAAATATAAAAATAACTAGCAACAACCATAAACACATAAACACACATGTTTATCCGGGAAAACCCAAAATCCGGGGAAAAACCAAACCTAATGATATCTCATTAGCATTGGCCAAAAGCTTGGCCAATCCAACCAAGTGAGCCTTCACCACTCACTTCTAGGCCTACATTACAATGAATTCCTTCCAGCCTTTTATAAGCTCCATTACATATAATAACATGGACAAAATATTATGGGTGCACAATACCATGTGCCCCAAAACCATCAATTTTTATCTGGTCAACATTGACTCTATCCCGAGTCAAGTTTATCTAACAATGTTGACATAACTCATGGGTCAAAATGGGATTTTTAAAGGGTGTCAGATTTCTAGCATCATTTTTGGTATCAAAGCTAGACCAATGCTCTGTGGAGTTTGGTTGAAGGGCTGAATTTTATTCTTAGCAAGTAGTCGTGACAAAGAAGTGAATGAAGCAATTGCAGCAGAGAAACTATAAGAAAAAGTCTTGGGATGATCAGAAGGACATTAGAGATACCTGTCAGAATTCTTAATTAGAGGAAGTTTGATATTCTGTCAAAATTGTTGAAATCTGGGAATTACAACAAGATATTGCAGATTTGGTAAGAAGATTTATTTTATGATTTTACAAAGATTTGTTTTGAATGTCTGAAGAACAACAAGGGAGTGAAAATTTCCTTTCATACAAATAAAATTTCCATGTAAATTGATTGAATGATTGGTTTAATTTGAAATCGAAATTGAAGTAGAAGGTTTTGAATTTAAATTCAAATAGAAGAGTGGATTGCTATGACTAAAATCACTTAAATGATTTGAATAATGTTAATGATTTAGGATTCTATAAAGTATTGTTGAAGACAATGGTATTGATGGTTGAAAGAACAAAGATTGGGTTTGATAGATTTGAAAGAAGAACGACTACAAGGGATGAATTTTGGAATTTGTAGAAGCAAGACAGTATTTGCTTACAACAGGTTATCAGAAGGAATTTGTAGTGTGTCATGAATTTGTAAATATAGGTGAATTTCAAATTGAATCTTAATCGTAAGATGAAAAATAGTTGCTAACTATATGGATCCTTTTGAATGGAGAAGTTTAAATGAAATAATGAATAGATGAATCATTTGGGAAAGATTTAACTGATGGAATGGGAATTAGTTTTAAGACATCTTTGAAGGAAAATAGACAGGTTTGAAAGGTACTTTGATGCATCTTGAGATAATATTATACAGGTCAATGGAAGCAGCAAAATTGCTAGAAGGAAGAATGAATTGTATCAACATCATAGCACATGAGCTATGTTAAAGGAGATGAAGCAATAATAACTCTCAGATGAGTAAAGGTGGTAGTACCCAACAGTAAATGAAATTAATGAATGAAAGAAGGAAGTGAGAAATTGAAGATGCAGGAGCCTAGAACAAGGAGTGTTCAAGAGAAGCTAAGAATAACTTCCAAATGTGGTTGGGTAGAAGTTGTTGAGGCAGCTCCACAATTGTGATTGTGTGTAGAGTTGTCTTAAAGATAACAATTCCAGCAAGAGGAGTGTTGGGTAGAATTTCTATTTATTGGAAGGTTCGAGGAAAGAACCAATAGATTCCAAAATAATAAACTCAGAAAAGTTTGGTGAGGCATGAAGGATACTTGTTACAGATGAAAGAAAGGGCTAGTTGCAGCTCACCAATGAACAAGGGAAGTTCACCAGAGGAAGAAATGGAATTGACTATTGACAGTCATAACAGGGGTATAGAGGAAAGTCATAGATAGAGGAAAAGGAGTGCCAAAGCAGTTGGACTCAAAAGAATGAGTAAATAAGAAATGGACATAGAGTTGGCTGAGATGATGGCAGAACTCAGTAATTTGAAGAAGCTGGTACACAAAGGAATCAGAGAAGAATGGAAACAAGGATTTTATCTGGGGAAGAGAGTTAAGTGGCATGTCAGAGAATTGTTTAATGAGAAATTAATACTCCAAAAAGTTGAGGATGAAGGAGTAGAATACATTTATGAACCAGAGAAAGGATCTCTCCTTGGGGAAGGAGACAATGATGATAGTGACGAAGAGATGATCTACACATATTAGCATGAGAGAGGTACTAGTAACATCTTCATAGGCAAGAGAATCTCTTAATTTTGGGATTAATTACTTATGTAAATGTGAAGTTGTAGGTATGCATCCAAATGAAATTGACTCTGTGAAAGAGGCAGAGATAAGAAAAATAGAAAAGGAGGTGCAAGAAGATTTTCAAGACTTTGATTGGTGGAGAAAATTAAAAGGTATGAGTAAATGGTTGTGTCTTCTCTTAGTGAAAACTTATTGGATCATGTTAGAAGGAATATTAACATGGATAGAAAACCAATGGAAAATGGACAGAGGGAGAGAATCTAATGCATTATAGGGTTGTGAAGAGAAGAGAAGCGACGCTGACACAGAGAACTCAACTGAAGAAGTTAAGTCAAGGAAATCTTTGAAGGATCAAAGTCTTATCATAGAAGAGAAGGAGACATTGTTGTCTTATTTGGATAAACTAAGTGTTGGAGGAAATCATGAAGGACATGGGGATGTTATGCAGACTTATGATGAAATTTTCAAGCAAAGTCAAGAAGATGTTGTTATGAAACCAGCTCAAGAAAAGATAGAAAAGATAGATCAACGCCTTAGAATTCAGCCTCTTCAAGGGGGAAACCTCCTTTACATTACATAAATGAACAATTCTTGGATGATTCAAATGACAAAACCTCCTTTCTATATATAGGAGTCTAAGGAGTCACAATATAACCCAGCTTACCTAACAATAATAATATAAAGCCACAAAAATAACAATAGAGGGATTCTATGGGGCACAGTAATAACAATATGGGGACAATAGGGGCACACAATATTAATAAGGGGTACAACTACAATAGTAATGGGGTAAT
>APFE030793068.1:13949-27576 GCA_000404065.3 Pinus taeda
AAGATGTTCGAAGGCCTTTGTTTCTTCTGGAGTCCATGAAAATGCATATTTCTTCAATAATGTTGTTAGAGGTGCTGCTATTTTCCATAATTCTTAACAAACTTGTGATAATACCCTATCAACCCAAGAAATCATCACAGATACTTTATGGATGTGGGGATTTTCCATTCCTTAATGGCTTTAATTTTGCTAGGGTCTACCTTAACTCCTTCATGAGATACAATATGGCCCAGATATTCAACCTCTTATACTCCAAAGAAACATTTGGATCTTTTTTCATATAATTGTTTCTCCTCCAATGGTTGTAGCACCCTATCAACATGTTCAACATGATCCTTCCAAGACTTGCTGTAGATTAGTATATCATCAAAAAATACTAACAAAACTTTTCTAAGGAAGGCTTTGAAAATGGAATTCATCAAACCTTGAAATGTAGAAGGTGCATTGGTAACGCCAAAAGGCATGACCAAAAATTCATAGTGACCCTCATGAGTTCTAAATATTGTTTTTGGAATGTCTTCAATGTTCATTCTGATTTGATGATATCCTGAAAGAAGATCCAACTTGGTGAGGTAAATTGATCCATGCAATTAATCCAATAATTCATCAATGACATGAATGGGAAACTTATCTTTAATAGTGAGCTTGTTGAGATCCCCATAATCTGGACACGTGCACCATGATCCATCCTTCTTGTTCACCAATACTACTGGAGTAGAGAAAGAACTTTGACTAGGTTGAATTATACCAGCCTCTAGCATTTTTGCAACCATACGTTCAATTTCACTCTTTTGGACATAGGGATATCTGTATAGCCTAATGTTTGGAGGAACACTTCCTGGAGTCAAATTAATAGCATGATCACGATCACAAATAGGTGGGAGACCTTTGGGAGTCTTAAATACCTTGGAATGATTGTCCAAGGCTTTTTGGAGATCTGGAGAAATATATGATTTTGATGTGGAAACATCTAGCGCACATAATTGTGCAATTACACCTTGTTGTTCCTTTTTTAGACGATTTATCATACCGTTAGTGCTGACTATCTTTCCTGGTTTCCCTGCAATACCCCTTAATTCAACTTCCTTTCCTTCCACAGAAAATTTCATGAAAAGTTCTTGAAAGTTAAAAGCTATTGTACCCAAGGATTGTAACCATTGGACTTCTAGTACAACATCAACAACTCCCATTGGAATGGAAAGCATTGGGATATTCAATACATATTCTCCCATGGATAGCTTGATATTATGGCACTTTCCAGAGAAATTTATGGTTCCTCCACTTGCAACCATCACTTGACACTCTGGTGTTGGATAGTGGAAGCAATTCAATTCTTTTGGTATCTTACAATGAATAAAATTGTGGGTACTTCCTAAATCAATCAATATTATTACTTTTTTCTTCTTGATATATCCTTCTATCTTGATGGTTTGAGGAGTGGTAATTCCAACCAATGCATTACAAGATATGGTTGGATTCATTTCTTCTTTATCTAGGGTTTGTTCCTAGAGTATATCCTCTTCTTTTGACCTTTATTGTGCCTTTTCTTCCTCCTCTTCACAATATATGTAGAATAATTTCTTCTGAGCACACTTATGACCTTTAGTGTATTTGTTATCGCAACTGTAACAAAGCCCTTTTGCTCTTTTTTCTTCCAATTGTTGTAGTGTCAACCTTATAGGTTGTGGAAGGCTAGGGGCAATAGCACTTCCATATTTATAGTTGTGAGAGGTAGGCTTCTTGGTTACCATAATTTTGCTTCCCATTTTTCTTGCTAACCTGAATGCCTTCTCCAATGAATCAGGTTCCCAAAGGCGAACCTCATGTTGGATATTATCCTTTAAAGTCCCTATGAACACATCAATCCTATGCTCGCTCCTCTGGAATATCTTTTACCCTTATTTCAATTTTTGGAACTCCTCAATGTGCTCCATTATTGAACCCTTTTGTTTGAGACTTATCAATTGGCTAAAAAAAGTGTTGCTTTTTGTATCCTCATAATGTGCTATCAATTCTTCCGTAAAAATTGCCCAAGTGGTAAATCGTTTACGAGAGCAAAAGCCATTGATACCATACAAACTGGTTTGGTTCCAAATATAAAGTTTCCAACCTTTTGTTTGTTTTGCACATTATTGAGATCGAAAAATTGTTCCATCTATAATATCCATGTTGGGGATCCTTGCCATCAAACTTCCTCATATCGATATTTGGAATATGGTGGGTCTTTGATCCAACATTAGAGTCTATGGAATCATGATTAACATTTCTTTTGTTCTCATCACGAGTTTCCTTTACTACCCTTTCACCTTTAGTGACCCTTTCTTGTAGCAACTTATTCATATTTATCTTCATTTCTTCCATGTCTGTTTTCAAATCTATCTTCAAATCATCCATCTTAGCTTCCACATCATTGATCTTAGCTTCCACGTCATTCATCTTAGCTTCTACACCTTTTTGTGCAAGTGACACTTGTTGCACTTGTTGCACTTGGTCTCGTAATCTTGATATATCATGTTGCATTTCTTCCTCTTCTTCATGAGTCATGCTAGAGCTTTCAGGTTGCCTACTAGGTGTTTCCATTTTCTTTCTTCGGGGCATCAATTACTGATAATAATGCTTCCCTATGCCCTTTGATTTCCTTCAAAATAAATTTTCAAACCAAGCTTAAGCAAACATTTAAAAAATATACACACCTTTTTTCACTTTCTAGGAGCTCGATATTGCCTCTGATGTATCTCTATAATTTCAAATCATCCAGTTCTGAAATTTCGACCTGTGGTAGCCCTCTGCGTCCTCTTTCCAATGCCACCAGTCTAACCCCAATTGGATTCTCCAATGGAGAGTTATGCCAAATCTCCCACAGTGACCTGATTATAGACTAATTCAGTAGAGCGAACTTGTATGATGTTCCACGAGTCACTGTTTTGACCTCTGGCTCTGAAAACTATATAGAAGAAACTAAAGTCCATCCTCTTTCTACACCTTTTTACTAAATTTCAATCCAATGCTCAGAGAAAATGTTATGATGATTTTCCCCAGGTCACCTGTTTGCAAAGTAATTCAAGAGTCTACAAAAAGACCAACTTCTTCAGATCATATCTCCGCAATTATACTGAAAAATACTATGAAATTCGGACCCCAGATTTAGCGCGAGGTCCTCTCAAATGGGTTGTTCTTTCAACTTCTGAAACATCACCGAATAAAAGTTATAGCGAAAATGCCACGATGACCTGTTTGGAGCAGCGAAACCCTAGAATCCAAAGCTCCGATACCAAATGTTATGAAACCAGCTCAAGAAAAGATAGATCAACGCCTTATAATTCAGCCTCTTCGAGGGAGAAACCTCCTTTACATTACATAAATGAACGATTCTTGGATGATACAAATGAAAAGTCCTCCTTTCTATATATAGGAGTCTAAGGGGTCATAACACAATCAGAGCCGACATAACAATAATAATGTAAGGGCACAATAATAACAATAGTGGGCTTCTATGGGGCACAATAGTAACAATATGGGTACAATAGGGGCACAACAATATTAATAAGGGGTACAACTACAATAGTAATGGGGTAATCACTAGTATTATGGGGACCCAACAGATGCAATCCCAAAAGTTTTCTTTGATGAAAAGGAAATCAGAGATGTTGAGGAAGAATTTTTCAATAACTTAGTGAACTATCTGAATAGTTCAAAGGAACATGAAGGTCTCGTCAATGAGAGTTCAGATGAAGAGAATTGTATTTTTGAATCTGACATGATGTGTATATTTTCAGGTTTGAAAAGTAATGAACAACAATGGGACAATGTGCTCATGCATGTTGATGAAGAAGTGAAACTATTTGAGGAAATAGTTGAAATAGAAGGATATTTTGAGCATGTATTTAATACTTTTGAGAATGATGGTATTGATAAGGAAATTGTCATGATTAAGGAAGTTGAAGACAAACAAATGGAAATTTGTGATGATAACCAAAATGAAGTATCTTCAGAAAAAAAATCCAGACAGTGTGGAAAATGTGAAGGAATGTATGATGATGTTGACAAATACAGAAGTTCGGGAATTCCATGATTTTAAGGTGGATTATTTTTATGAATCTGTAAACAAGGAAGAAGCTTTAGAAAACCAGAATTTTGTTTTTTTTGCAGGTGAAGATGAAACAACATTAATTAGTTTTACAAAAGGTGAAAGGATACTTCACAATTTTATATTTCAGGAGATTTTAATTCTTGAATTGTTGAATGACATTTTTGTGTCAAAACAGGTAATATTCTATAATGGACAGGAAAGTGCTCAAATGAAATTTATTGACAATTTTATAAATTTTGTAGAGAATCAATATAAGGACCTGATGGCAGAGTTATCTGTGGAGACCAAAATCCATAGTAACTTTAAATCTAATAATTGTGGCAAAAATTCGGTTTTATACAGGAAAGAGGAGTCATATGCAAATGATATGCTTATTAGAGATGAGGGAAGATTCAAATTATTGGAAAAGTTATTAGATGAACCTGATAAGATAAAGGAAAAGATTATCTTTAATGATAATGAAAGGGAAGCTGTAGAGTACAAGCAACAGTGTGCAAATGACAAAGGTGAAGAAGAATTGGACAGAAATTTCATAATTTTTAAGGTAAGGGAGAATGTACAGTAGATAGATGTCAATGGAGTTCAGCTAAGAAGAAATTGTAAAGAGGAAATTGAGAAAGTGTGGAAGATTAAGTCAGTTAAGAACAGGGACAACAAGTAAGAGAAATTAACAAAAGAAATTTGTATCAACAAGGAAAGTGGCCAACAACAACATAAGATTTGGAATCCTGAAAGAACAAAAGTGACAGTGGCAGAAGAATTGAATCAACAACATGATGAAAGTGATGACCAGTTACAAAGTAAAGTTTGGGATACTAGATGATCAGTAGAAGAAACACACACATGGCCAGGAGGTCATGAAAACTTTCAACTTTGGGAGACTGGTGTAGGAGAATTTAGACCTAGTCAGCAATGTGATGGTATGATCACATGTTGTGGCTAACAAAGGGTTGGAAGGCAAGAGATTAATTAATTTTATTAATTTAAATGTATGAGAGTCTTTTATTTGTTGTCAAAATCTGAGCAAAAAAGGGTATAAGTGGTTGATTGATCCTCCCTGCGTGGAGATCAGGCCAAGCAGTTAGGCTATCTGGTTTGAATAGGATATGAGGGATGTAAAAGCTTAAATTAGCATTTTTTTTAGAAAAGAGTGGAGTAAAGAGATTCTTTAGTGAATAATGAGAGATTCCTACATCTAAACTAAATGGGTTCATGAATCTGCATTTTGTATAAATTGTAATCTTTTGGAATGAGTGAGGGGTTAGATTCAAATGGAAAGATAGGATGGATGAGCGAGGTGAGAATTGAACAATCGAGTATGACTGTTTCTTATGTAAATAGTTATTAATATGAATACATTGTGGATTGTGTATTTCCTTGTGCAATTCAGTATTGAGTGCGTTAGAGTATGCAAAGTGTGTTACACAGAGGTTAGATAGTGTAGAGAGAACATATTAGAGCACGAGTTGTTCTGTACATGATGTAAAAACTGTTATGAATAAAAGGAGTTTGTGTACAAAGCTTATTTTGCATGATCTTTTGTTATGAGATTGGTTTCATAGATCATAGGCTGAATCCTCTGTAATTATAGGGAAGAGTTAAGAGCCTGGATATGTTTTAAGGAACCAGAGTATATAGTTTAGAGACCAACTAACTTGGCAGGAGAGCTAAGTCTTGGAGGAACTTGTTAAATTTGTGAATAAACCCTAGAATAAATCAGAACCATTCGTTGGCTCGTAGATCTGACAGTGATCAACAATTGTGGAAGTACGAGTGTATGAATTTCTTGATTGTGGTTGAAGCCCCGCACTCGCTCCTAGCCATTGATCTCATATTCAACGTCTTACATCACAGTCAACTTTGGAGGTTAAGCTATTTTTCTATATATGTGATAGTTGAAGACCCACAAGCCATAGACTGATGCCTCGTATATCTAACAGATATCGGGTCATAAAGTGATCGAATGTTAATTTCAAACCCAGACCCAAACATTTATAGATCATGGATTTATATTCCTTATTGGCTTCATAACAACAGTTAAACATTGCACAGGATTCCCGTCCGATATCGCTGCTAATTGTTGGATAAGGTGTGCTTTGATCAATGGTGGAGGATCACCGATTAGTTTTGTATCGCGATATTTCATGAGTGGATGAACCTTGGCCTTAAGGAAATGCGATTTGTGATGTGTGATGCTCGGGTGTATCATCAACCGTCATATTGAAGGTTAAGATCAACGGTGGAGAATTAATCCAATAATATTTGCGAGAAAGTCAGACTCGATAAGAATTGAATTGGGATTTTTTTTTTTGGGTTCTGGCTGTATGCGTTCAGAGTGGGTTCAATGTTCGTTGGAATATTATGCTTTTAAAGTGTTGTTTGGTGATTGGTTGGGTTTTTGATAAAATCCACCAATGCAAAGGCTTCCATTGTATATGTGGACATAACTCATAGGTCCACATG
Organism: Pinus taeda; assembly: GCA_000404065.3. Lineage (NCBI taxonomy): Eukaryota > Viridiplantae > Streptophyta > Pinopsida > Pinales > Pinaceae > Pinus > Pinus taeda. Next base: position 20,503 of record APFE030793068.1, read on the forward strand.
GGATTTTTAAAGCATATCAGTTTTCTGGCATCACATCATCCTAGAATATTAAAATCAGACAAGGAATTATATTAAAACCTAAGACTTATCACCATTAATAACTATGCCAACACAAACACACACAAACACAAATATATATATATATATATATATATATATTATATATTATATATATATATATATATATATTATATATATATATATATATATATATATATATATATTTATATATATATATATATATATATATATATATATAGGATTTCATCGTCATGCATAAGCATATCATATGTTAGGCAACATATTAGACATGTATCGACCTAGACCAAGCTAGGGTTTCAATTACATGGACACATATATAAACCTAGTGTTTCATTCCTCAGAATTTAAATACCAAATAAGGGATTTTCTTATAGGCCCAACGAAACCCTAAAGATCTAGGGTTTCATAACATATCAAAGAAAATCCTACTATATCAAAATTTGAAAGGTTTGTAATTTCAGACAACATCATTTCAATCCTAACAAGTTAGGTTTTCATGATCATACCAAAATCCCAAACATGACATCATCAACAAAAAAGCAATTTAAGTGTTTTAGACATTAACATTATCATACCCTTAGGTTAGGGTTTTCTAGAGAACTTATCTAGGTTTCTAGAAGAGCAATTAAGAATATGAGGAGGGGTTAGATTTATCAAGTGATGAATCAACCAAAACAAGAATCATTAAGATTCAATATAGATAGGCATAATGGTGTTAGTAATAGATTGTTAAATGAATGAACATTTATTATAAAGAAATCATTTTTTTCTAGTTTTTAGGCATACCTTTGTTTCTTGATAAACCTTGTCTTGGGAGGCTCTCTTTCACACTCCTTGAGGATATAACAAATATTTCCCTAATCAAGACAATAGAGGGAGGATGGTTATTAGTATTTAATATAATCAAAACCCAAATGAGCACATGAAACCAAAAACTGAAAGGAAATGAGATACTTATCTTTGGGAGATGTTAAGGTCTCCCTCCAAAGCTTGAGATATACCTATAAAATTATAAAAACAAAAGAAAATATCTTTCCTAAAAATATGTTAAAACCTATAAATTCTAAACATAAAAAATGCACAATAGAATATCTAAGACTATAAGCAAAGGAATTAGTAGTGTAATTCCCTTATATCAGATTCTTTAGGTTTGGATTTCTTTAGGTATTCTTCTTCATCAACATTGGCTTGAGCTCATGAGATACTTATCTTTGGGAGATTTTAAGGTCACCCTCCAAAGCTTGAGATATACCTATAAAATTATAAAAAGAAAAGAAAATATTTTTTCTAAAAATATGTTATAACCTATAAATTATAAACATAAAAAATACAAAATATAATATCTAAGACTATAAGCAAATGACTTAGTAGTGTAATTCCTTTATATTAGATTCTTTAGATTTGGCTTTCTTTAGGTCTTCTTCTTCATCAGCATTGGCTTGATCTCTTTCTCTCTTCCTATTTCTTGGATTGTCGGGACAATCACTCTGGTAGTGGCCTTTCTTATGACATTTATATAATTATATTTTGGACATGTTAACCTTCATCTTTGGTCCTTTCTTGAAGTTTCCTCTGTGTTGAGAAGCATAGGCATTTGAAATTCCTTTAGGGTTGGAAACAAATGAAATTATTAATTCTTCTTTACTGCAAGTGGTCCATAGTTCTTCAAAAGTGGGAGCTTCCTTCCAACTATTGAGTCCTGTAGAGAATACACCCCAAGTAGGTGGAAATCCTAGTGTGACAATCATCACAAGTTATTTGTATGGAAAAATTACATCTATGGCCAAAATATCATCTCTGATTCTTGATATCTTCACAAATAAGGAGGCCACTATATCTTCTTTAGTCATCCTTATGGTCCTTAATTTATTCTTTAGGCTTGCTACTTGACCAATTTTGTTAATAGTGAATAACTTTGATAAGGCCTCATATATTCCTTGAGCATGATCAATGTTGGCTATGAATGGGACAAGATGTCCTTTATTCCTTCTACCATTAGGATCATGGCCACCAATTCCAAATATCTGAAACTTACTTTATCAACATCGCTAGAGTCTTCTATAGGCTTCTTTACTTTTCCTTTCACCAAGTCTAGTACCTTGTTCTTTTCAAGGATGAGGTCAATCCTCTTCTTCTAGGACCTATTGTTTGAGGCTCCTTCAAGTTTGTTTTCTCCCTTGATTGTCTTAGACATTGTCATTGAAGATAGTAGACTTTTTCCCTTGAATAATCCTTTTGGATGATTCCTTAATGATCAAGTGCTTGAAGCTACCTTTTTCTTCTTTCTTCACCAAATCTCTGATACCATGTTTAAAAATCAAAAAGGTTGAAATATTTTCTTATACTTTATAATTACTTGTGATGTTCTTGATTTCTTATTTTGTTTCTTTATATCTTCTTTCTTTTAGTTCATCAAGAAATTAACAAAGAAATAGCACATAAATCAATGGACACTAGATATGGGCTGACAACCAGGGAAAAACCACTTTGTAAGGGAAAACCCAGTCAACAATTCTTCCTTCAATAATTTTTCTAAGATATTCCAAGACTCTAGACCTTGACACAAACTTTCCTCCACACCAAGTCGGCCTTCTTCTTCTCTTGCAAATGATCCTACTTGACCTGGCAACAAAAACAATAGTAGCAACACTTTCTTCTTCCCAATAACTTTGATCTCCACTTAGAAACTTTGATCTTGGCCCAGTACAACTTCTTGAGGTAGCAACTTCCAACACTAGCAACTTCGACCTATATTAGTAACAACATGTAGCAAAAAGATATGGTATCAACTAGAGAACTTTGATATTCCAAACTAGGGAAGGAGAGAGAGAGAGATAGATGCACCAAAATTTTGGCTTTTCTTCCTTCCTCCTCTTAGACCAAACCCACACTCCTTTCTCCTTCTTTCCTCTACTTCACACTTTTTCTAACTTCAAGAGATATCGAACTAGATTGTTGTGAGTGTGCTTCAAATGTAATTCGAACTACTTCATTTATAGTCATTTGGTGAGGTCGAATAGACTTGTTTGAGGCCGACTTGATGTGGAGGAAACATAATTCATATTTGGCTCAATACTTAACCCTTTTACATGATTCAAAATACCAAGAAGGGTCTCTTTAAAAAGTATAATGACTCTATTATCTCAGAATAAATCCTAGAAGTCCTCAATGGGGACTTTAACCTAAAACATGATGATCCAAGCGTGAAACCCTGCTTTAATAAGTCATAATAATAATAATAATAATAATAACAAAATATTTTATTTATTCTTTTGAGAAGTACATTACATGATGACTTAAATACATTTAATGAAGACTGAACCTAGTTACATTTTCCAACAGACCATGAGATGAATGAACGAAAGAACCTCAAATGGATAAATATGAGTTAGATGTAAAAGTAACAAATAATGTCAAATGATTTTTATAAATCTACCTTGTATACCACTACCGTTTAGTGTCACAATTGAATAGAATGTAGACCCTTTTAGGCCAAGCCTATAAGTTCATGGATTTGTCTTCATCTTAAAAATATGAATTGATCTAAAGAGATGTTGTCTCAAAGAATCCTCTTGATATCAAGGACAATTGTTTTTTTATATGATCTTGTATATTTCATTTTAAAGAGATATGGATCTAAAATGTTCAAAAGAGGATGGGTTGTAAGTCTTTGGGACGGGGGCTATAAAGGTCGCACTGAAAGGGTCTAGAATATACCTTGAGCTTATGGAGTATTCTATTATGTATAGAAGATCATCCCTCATAAGTTAAAAGTAACCAATGAATACTTCAATTGAAATCCCATGTGGCCTTAGGCTCTTTCCATTTTGAAAACTATGGGGGAACCATTCTAGTTTCTCCTTGGCAATATCAGGCATGAGTTGATCATTACTTTCTTCATAGACAAATATGGGGAAAAAGAGGCCACATAAATTATTTTATCAATAGTTTCCCTCTAATATATATAGAACAAAATTTTGAAAAACTTGATGTAGAAATTCCTTGTAGATTCAAAATTCCTATGTAATATGCCAAAACAAAAGACTTGAATCTACTCTACTCATTAGTGGAAACAATTAATCGATTGAGAAATCAAAAAACATGAGACAAGATTTAATCACATATGCTCATATAGTTATCTAAGGGGAAAACTTGTTGCTCAAAACTCCTTCCTATTTGTATATTACATTAGATCATAAAAATAGAGAAGATTTACAAAGCTTGCTGAACCCTAAGCAACCTCTGCACTAGTACAATCTATCTCACTACCTCACAAGCTGACTTTGGCCAATACTTAGCCAATGTTGCTTCCTACGAAGCTCCTATTTCCTTGCATTGCTTCTCAAGGAATTAGCCCCATATTAATTAGGGAAATCCCCATCATAAATTGTGCAATCTCTATAGGTCCATCTCTGACTACATGCACCACCTATACAACTCAAAAAATTATACAACTGATAGTACACTGCCCTTGAACTCCAATCTCCACTGGGTAAATCGAATTTCATGCATGCATGAGTTGATTATGGTTGATTTATCAGTTAACTGGTTGAACACATGAAGTTGCACCTTATTGCTAGACCTCCTACTAGTTCCTCCAACAATTGGAACTAGTTTAATTGACATTAACTCACTTTAACTGAATTAAACTATTACAACTCAAAAGCTCAACCTAGGCTCCTAAAATTTAGGAAACTCCCTACATGACTCAAGTTAGGACCTAAAATCGAATTAACTAAACCACATAATTGAAATTAAGTTAGTTAAATTATTATCGTTTCCTTGTGATGTGGAATTATAATTTTCTCCTAATTTAATTCAAAGAAAAATTAAATTAGGATTTTCTTGTTACTATTTTCAACACTCCCTCTCAACAAGAAAGGGATTATCTACTACCCCGATCCTCCCCCTATGGAACTCAAATTTTCATCTTGACAATGCCTTTATCAAAATATATGCATCATGTTCCTTTGTAGGAATGTACTCCAACAACATGATTCTCCTCTACACACAATCTTGTATATGGTGATACCAAATGTCAATGTGCTTGGATCGATCATGAAAATTTTATTTTCATAGAGTTTGATACAACTTTGATTGTCACAATAAATCATTGTAGGATCCATTATCTGATCAAATAACCCATTAAGTGTTAGGATATTCCGACACATAGGAATAGTTAAGTATAACTTGGTCTAATATAGAGTTAGGTAAAGTGTGTTTCTTTACTATGTACATTTGTAACTTACGATTTGACGGTCACGATATGTAGTGATCCGACGGTTCATTCTATCCTCGGTATTACCGACACTTGATCCGTGGCTTAACACCCGATTGGTTCATGAATTCTATTTAAAGCGTATGGAGGGTCATTTGTAGGTTAACCATTCACGAGAGAAGCTTATGTAAATTTTCATTCTTTTATTAATAAATTGCCTGAACTGGCCGCATTGGCTCAGGCCGTGGACTGTTTCCCTCATTGAGGGTTTTAACCACGTCAAAATACTGGTGTATTGATCTGTGATTTGTTTGTGAGTGGTGTCCTTTTGGTGTTCTGTCTGAGGAACTTACCCTGTAAATTCCTACATGGCATCAGAGCTATTTGAGGGCTGCGTCCGTTGGTGATACAAATCTGAAGCCGGTACAACTGCATCTGACTGCCATCTCCTAGATCTATTGTTTCTGACTGCTTTCGGGCCGAGAGGACTGCTCTGCTATTTTAGGAGCATCTGTTCTAGTGAGGAACCCATTTCGTTTCATGCGAAAAGGTTTTTGGTAGCCCTAGCTGCGTCATTTTTAATATATGGAGGTATAGAGTGTTTATTTGCAGTTTACCGTTATTTTCTCTCTGTTTATTTTGGTTTTGGTTTATTTAGCTCTTTTTTATTAACGAATCTATACCTTTCATTTCTGTGTATGATCTTTTCCCTGCGACTCTGTGCGATCTGGGCAAATCAGAAACAGAAAGGAAAGATTTTTCTCATGCGTATGCTTTTTTCCCTGCGCCTTAGTGTGATCTCAGAAAATCAGAAACATTGAGGAAAATATTTAGTTTCCGGGTAAAGCTAACTTTAAGCCATAAGGCTTGTTTTTTTTGTATGTCCATGTTGGGTTTTGTGTTTTTGTTTTGTAGGAAGAAAAAGAGCTTTCTCAAGCAAGCACGCAATCCAAAGCTTTAGTGACCAAAAGAAAACGAAGCCCCCCCCCCGCTCTCTCTCTCTCCTCTCTCTTCTCTCTCTCTCTCTCTAACTTTTTGTATAGCTCACTTGGTTCAAAGCTAATTTATGGGAGTAGAGGTCTTGGGTTCAAATCTCCTTTTTGTTGCAAAAAGGGATGTTTTTTTTCATTTCTGCACATTCCCGCACTTTGTTGGTGCCTTCATCAACGTTTTTTCAAAAAGCCATAACTTCTTCATCCGGAAGCCATTTTCAGAGCTGTTTTTTTTTAACTAGCCTAATTTTTCGAGATCTTTCCATTGGAACACTTAGTGTGAGCATATATAGCTTCAATTTCTGTTGAAATGGAAAGTCCATGCCAAGTCATTCTTGATAGCACCAACTACTTCCAATGGTGGTCCTACATTGTGGATTTACTTAGAAGTAAAGGTCTTTACAGAATAGCCTCAAGCCAAGAAACTAAACCGAAAGATGAAGATAAGGCAGCTAAATGGGAAAATAGACAAGATCAAGCACATGGGTTGATAGGGATGTCTATCTCTCCCGATCTTAGATTCTATTGTAGAACTTGATACTCCTCATGAAGCATTGGAACAAATCGCTAAAGTTTTTGGGATTAAAAATGAAATTAGAGCCCATCAACTTGAAAAATGAGTTGCTTACATTGGATCCTAATAATTTTTCTTGCATTGAAGATTTCTTGTCCAAATTCAAGACCCTTAGATATCTCTTGGAAGGTGTTAGGGTTAAGAAAGAAGATAGTAACCTTATTTATTCCATCCTTACTAAGTTGGGACCAGCCTACTCTGTATTTGTTTCCACCTTCCATTCTACAAGAGAAGCTTTCATTTGTCAA
>APFE030793068.1:51553-63255 GCA_000404065.3 Pinus taeda
GGAGATTATGTAATCAGCTGACCTTGTTCCTTTAGGCAGTGAAGCAACACTTTTAGGGACTTAGGAGCCCTCAGTTTAAGGACATTTATGATTGGGGTTGTAGTGCCCAAAAATGTCTATAACACCAATACTCAAAACAGTCACAAAAGTAAGGAGTTTTTTAGGAGCAACGCAGTACTTGAGGAAGTTCATTTCTAATTTCTCCTCCATAACAGCTCCACTACATGCATTGACCAGGGTGAAGGTTGTCTTCCAGTGGGGAGGAAAAAAACAAAAAGTATTTTATGCTTTGAAACAAAAGATAATTTCAAACCCAGCTTTAGCATTCCTGGATTTCAGACAACCCTTTCAAATACAGACAGATGCCAGTGACTATGCCATGGGTGCAGTTCTTTTACAACATGGTAAGCCCATTTCATTTCATTATGATATTTTTAATGGTGTTATTATAAACTATCCTACATATGATAAAGATCTTTACACATTGGTACAACGTGTGAAGAAATGGAAGCATTATTTGATGGGAAAAGAAACCATTATTCACATCGACCACCAGCCTCTGCAATATCTGCAATCTCAAGCTAAATTGCAGCAGTCAAGGCAATTCCTTTGGATGGGATTTTTACAGCAATTCCACTTGGTAATCGGGTACGATTAATGTATATATAATATAGTTGTTGATATGCTTTCTAGATTGATCTAAAAATGAGATCTTAGACTAATATTAAGGTATTGTAGACTCATGTGCATGGATTTGCCTATATTACTTAGTGCAACAGATTGATTGTGAATAATATATACAATGAGCAGTTAGAGAAACATAATAGAAATACACAGAAACACAACAAGTTTAATATGGAGTTCACCCAAAACTCTTGGGCTACGTCTCCTGGTCCATCCTTTAGTGGTGACCTCTCTATTATGTCTTTAAGAGTAGATTTTTACAAAAGTGAGCTCAATTTGAGTCTCAACACAACAAATACAAAACAACAGGAGTTTACTTGAATCCCTCAAGTCCCACTGAGTACACCGACTCTCCCTCTCACTCTCTATCTTTGTTTCCCTCTGTCTTAGCACTGTCTGCCTCTGTCTCTATCATTCTGTGGCTTTTAAGCTAATCGTTGTTGTCTATTCATTTCCTCTTCTAGGCTCTCTGGCTCCCGACCTCTGTCTGCTCAAATCCCCCTCCGAGTGTTAAGTAATCATTTGTTAATGCCTTCAGCGATGGTGGCCACCTGTTCTGCAATGGAAGGGATCACCAACACCCTTTGAAATACCCAAAATGGTCGTTCTCTATTTACACAGAGAATACACAGAAAACACGGGAAAATCTACCCAAACACAGTTTATCGAATCTGAAATATTATCAATTTCGCCCTATAATCCTTTTGGATCCGTCTTCGGGTGTTATCGCAAGTGATCATTGATCCAATGGTTATTATTGATTTCGGGTGGCTTACGCGCATGAAGATTACCCACCAGAAAAAAAGGGTGTTTTTCTCTCTCTGACGCCTAGCCATGTGTCAGCTAGTGTATGGGCTTGAGCAGAGCCCGTCCAATACCGCTTACCGCTTAAGGCTCGCCCAAAATCCTGCTTGTTTTAGAACTCAAAACACATATCGCTACATATAAAAACCCTTTTAGGTCCATTTTATCGCCCAATTCACATTTCCTTGTTTTTCATTTATTTAACAATAATGCGATTTTACATAGAAAAATCCCTTTTTCCAAAACTCAAATTATATATAATTTTATTTATAAACCCCATTGGGTTTGGCTATCACAAGTCGCAAGTATATCGGCCTTGCTCCTTTGCATTGCTCTGATGCAATATATTGCAGTCGCATATCGCATAGTCCCCGAGCCATTGGTAAGCGCTCCTTTATATTCTGTCAATGCAATATCGCGAGTTGACTTGGGCCATCGATCTGCGCACTTGATCGACAGTCCTCGTTGACTCGTGCTAATCGCTATCGTAACTATCATATGGTCACCTCTAATAACCTCTGCTTGCCACCTCCGATTGCGATATGCTAATCAGATCTGGACCGTTGATCGGCCAGATCCAACAACTCTCATGCAAAGTTGTTTAAGCCCCCGATAGCTCTATTTTTCACTGTTTCTTCATTTTTTTCACTCCCGATAGTGTTTTTCGCCATTTTTAAAGGTTCATCCTTTGCGATAGTTTTTTTATTTTGAAGTCTTAGAGGGTTTCTAGGATCCCTTTTGGATCACGACTTCCCAATGAAAAAAAAATAAAAATAAAAATAAAAATAAATAAAAATAAATAAAAATAAATAATAAATAAATAAATAAAAATAAAATAAAATAATATAAATAAATAAAAATAAAAAAATAAATATATGTATATATATATATATATATATATATCTATATATATATATATATATATATATATATATATATATATATCTATATATATATATATATAATATATATATAATTGGAGCACCAAAAGTTGGTTTTTAAGCATCGATCAAGTGAGGATACAACTTCCTCACTTGTCCAATCTCTATCCATTATGCACTGCTTGGTTTTGAACCTTTGAGTCGGATTCTGAGGTACTCAACATCCCCTTTGTGCGTAGTTCTCACCTTCCTATCTAGAACTGTGTCTTCCTGCAACTCATTGAGATATTCACGCAACAGATCATGAATAGAAGGTAATTGAATTTACTCTTTGGGATCTTCAATCAATGAAGGTTCATATAGTCTCAAGTTCGTTGCATTAATGATTGAATAGATATGCATATAAGCTGGCAAATCAAGGCAAAAAGTGTTTTCACCAATTTTCTCAAGTATCTTGAAAGGCCTATACCTTATTAGCTTCAGTTTCTTACCTTCGCGTTGCACTCTGTCTTTGTTGATGTACAACTAGACTTGATCACCAACTTGGAAGCTATGCTCGATTCGATGATTATCATGCCTTGCCTTGTACTTTGCCTGGCTTCTTTCCAACTATTCGCGCACTACCTGGTGAATTTCTTGGATCTGTTCAATGAACTTGGTTTCTTTGTCCACATCACTATGTCCATCAACTGCTATGTCTTTACTAAAGACAAAATCCAATGGAGACCTTGGTGTAAAACCAAAAAAAGTCTCAAAAGGTGATCTCTGTGTAGAAGAGTGCTTGGCACAGTTGTAAGCATGTTGCACATAACACAAATGTTCATCCAGAAACTTGGGATGCTTGTTGCAATAGCCTCTGAGAAACTAGATCACTGTCATGTTGACCACCTCTGTTTGACCATTTGTTTGTGGATGAAATGTTGTGTTTTTCTTCAATATGGTGTCCATCAACTCCCATAGACTTGAACAAAACTTCCCAACAAATCGGGAATCTTGGTTAGATACAATGGAAGTGGGTAACTCAAAATGAACCCATACATTCGACTTAGTTACCGGAGAATCCACAGTAAGAACCATTTTCTGCCAACGTTTCAAATCCCGACCAGGATCCATCATTAGGACAACTTGAATGCTTGATAGAAGAAGAGCTTAATTGAGAGATTAAATAGTAATGAGGAGAGTAAATTGAGATGAATGTCGACTCTCATTTTTTGAATAATAATTTTTGATTAATTTTTTATCTCAATTTACTCTCCTCATTACTATTTAATCTCCCAATTAAGCTCTTCTTCTATCAAGCATTCAAGTTGTCCTGATGATGGATCCCGGTTGGGATTTGAAACGTTGGCAGAAAATGGTTCTTACTATGGATTCTCTGGTAACTAAGTCAAAAGTAATAAACCACAGAGGTCTTAAATCCAGAACCCATACATGTTGAAAGAACAAAGTTGTTTTTTGTTCAGCTGTAATCTGCTTGTTACAAGGTATTAAAATACACATTTTGTTGAACCTATCCACAATAACATATAAATAATCATGACCTTTTATATATTTTGGCAATCCCCCAACAAATTCCATGGAAACACTTTCCCAAGGACGAGAAGGAACTGGAAGTGGAGTGTACAAGCATAGTTTTCTATTGTTGGGCTTGCTTTTAGCACACATGGTACACCCTTTAATATATCTAGAAACTGTTTCATGCATTCTTGGCCAATAACATAATCTTTGCAGCTGTGCAACTGTTTTACTTATACCAAAATGACCTGATATTAGAGAAGTATGTGCTTCTCGGATTATGTTGACTCTTTCAGTTTGAGGAATGCATAACTTTCCCAAATGATATAAGAGTTGCTCCTTAACATGATAATCCAATTCTTCTACTTGTTTGCTCTGACTTAAAGTTGCATATACATCTTTAACATCTACATCTTGAGCATATTGTTCAATGTAGCTTTCATGCAATATTGATTTTTGCTTAAGTATAGTAGATGCATTTATGATTGGTCTTGATAACATATCTGCAACCTTATTGTGTATGCCCTTCTTATATCTGTTGACAAGATGAAACTGCTATAGAAAACCCATCCACCTATAGTGTCTTGATTGCTGCAATTTAGTTTGTGAATGTAAATATTGAAGTGGTTGATGATCTGTATGTATGATTGTTTCTTTGCCCATTAGGTAATGTTTCCACTTTAACACTCTATACTAATGCACACAATTCTTTATCATATGTGGGATAATTAACTACTGCAGAAGTAAATGTCTTAGAATGATAACATATGGGTTTATCGCGTTGCATCAACACTTCTCCCATGGCATAGTCACTGGCATCTATTTCAATCTCAAATGGTCCTTGAAGATCTAGCAATGATAGTACTGATGTTGTACTAATTTTTCCTTTCAAGTTGTCGAAGGCTTTCTGCTATTTGCCTCCCCACTGAAACACCTTGTTCAATCCTGTTAAAGCATGTAAGGGAGTTGCAATCAAGGAAGGTTAGCAATAAACTTTCTCCAATATTGTGCTGCTCCTAGGAAACTCCTAACTTCTATAGTAGATTTGGGTTTAGGCCAGTTCACAATGACTTCAACCTTAGAGGGATCTATCTTCAATTCACCACCCCTACAATATGACCCAAATAATTTAAAGATGTTTTGCCAAATTCACATTTTGATATTTTCACATAGAGATTTTCTCTTTTTAAAACATCTAGAGTCTACTTTACATGCTTCAAATGTTCTTCCCATGTTTTACTGAAAACAAGAATGTCATCTAAATATACAATTACAAAATCATCAATAAAAGGCCTAAGTACATCACTCATAGCTCTCATGAAAGTGGCAGGAGCATTAGTTAAGCCAAAAGGCATAACCAGCCATTCATACATCACTTGCTTTGTTTTGAAAGTAGTCTTCCATGCATCTTGTTCTGCAACTCTGACCTAATGATAGCCACTACGCAAGTCCAACTTGGAAAAGTAAGCTGCTTCTTTCAACTGATCTAATAGATCATCAATGTGAGGAAGAGGATAATGATTCTTGATTTTTATTTTATTCAGTGCTTTGTAATCACTGCACATCTTCCACGAACCATCTTTCTTTCTCACCAACATGATTGGAGATCCACAGGGTGATGTGCTTGGTCTTCTGAACCCTTTATCAAGCAGCTCCTGTACCTACTTCTTGATCTCTGCATTCTCTAAAGTGGATAACCTATACATTCTTATGTTAGGCAATGGAGCATCTTGCTGCAAATGAATATCATGTACTATTTCCCTTTGGGGTGGCAGAACTTTAGGTTCTTGAAATAGGATATCATATTCTGAAACAACTTTATCTAAATCAGCTTTTCGTTTAGCATTAAAGCCTTCAAATACATTCGTTTTATCAGGGGTATTTTCCTTTACAACCATTAGTAAAAATTTCTTGCATGAATTTACAATTCTTTTCATCTACCCTGAGTTTATGAGAGAGTAGTTATTTTTGAGTTGATGAGCTCTTACAATATATTCTATTCCATCTTTTGTGAGTTGATACTTATTTTCAGTTCTATGAAAGGCTTTTCTATATACAGTAAGGATTCCAAAACAATACACAATATCCAAGGGACTATATCTAACTCAACCTCATCTACAAAAGTTGACCCAATAGCAAACCTAAGTTTACATTGTCTAGTCACTTGTAGCTTTGCTTTATCACATTCCCAACCTAATGGATATGGCTTCTTGTGAGGTGTTGTTAGTAAGCCCAACTTCTTTACAATTGTTTCAGAAATCAAGTTTACTTGTGAACCACTATCAAATAAAGTATCAATCTTTTGATGCTTGGAAATAACTCTATATGAAAAAGCTCATGTATTTTCCTCTCGTTATCTTCATTATCAATAGATTGTGCAGAATTACTTGTAGATGCTTTAGAATTTTTACCTATTATACCTGTGGTTGTGACTGTTGTTTCATCACTTGAGTCTGACCCCAAGTCCTTCTAAATAACAGCAACAGTCTTCTTCTTCTTACCACCGAACTTCTTGGGTTTTATCTCTGGATGCAAAGACCAACAGTGTTCATCATCGTGTCCATCCTTCTTGCAGTGAGTGCATGAAGGTTTGTCTTTCTGTACAAAGGTTTGTCTTTCTGTACAACGTTTGCCTTCCTCTCCTTCCATTTATGCTTCTTCTTTTCCTTGTTCTTGCTTGCAGAGGGTTTTGATAATCCCCCAATATCTGGGTTCACATTCTTGCCTGTAGCTTTTAGATGTGTAGCCTGAACTGATACATCATCTAGGCTAGTGGGATTAAACATGAGAATGGTGTGCCTCAAATAGTTATGCAGACCACCTATATACTTCAACAAAGTTTCAAGTGAGTCTAGAGATATGCCTAGAGTTAAAGCTCTTTTTCTAAATTCTTGGGTATAACTATGTACACTTTGGCCCTTTAATTGGCGAAGATTTTTCCAACTCATCATTGCTTGTTGCATATAAGCTAGTGGATAGAATTGTTTTTTAACGGCAAAAAAAAATCATTCTAGGTAGAAAGAATTTTACCATGTCTCTTCTAATCAGCTTGTGTCTTGCCTTCCCACCACACTAATGCAGCTCCTCCAAGGCAAAGGCTAGCCAGCTGAATATTTCTTCTTTTTGAGTCAATGTTCTGCAACCTGCAATATACATCAATATGGATAATCCATTTATCTAGCTTTTCTGCATTTAATTCTCCGTCATAGATTGAAAAATCAAATTTCACATCTAATTTAATGACAAATGTTTTCTTCTTTTTCTTTTCAGGGCTAGGAGATGAGGATGATGGAGGCGATGATGGAGATAGCTTTTCCCCTTTCCCTTTTCCCTTTGGGGCATATGGAGAAGGTTCCTCTACTCCTTTGTCTTGTTTGGAGGTTGAAGTACTTTCACCTCGACCTTCCTTAAATTCTTGATACATCTCTTCCACCATGGCTCTCATGGTCATGAAACTGTCCATGAACTAATATTTTGATTCCAATTGGGTTTGTTCTACAATTCTCCTCTTAGGATAGACTCTTCCAATTTATGGATTTGCCTCAACAAGTTCTCCTTCTCCTAGTTTGAGCTTTGACCTAGTTAGCATTCAACAATCCAGCACAAGCTTGTCTAACCTTAGCAAACCTAAAGCTATGATACCACTTGATCTGAAAATGAAATCTTAGACTAATATTAAGGTATTATAGACTCATGTGCATGGATTTTCCTATATTACTTAGTGCAACGGATCGATAAGATTGTGAATAGTATAGACAATGAGCAGTTAGAGAAACATAATAGACAAACACACATAACACAACAAGTTTAATATGGAGTTCACCCAAAACTCTTGGGCTACGTCTCCTGGCCCAACCTTCAATGGTGACCTCTCTATTATGTCTTCAAGAGCAGAGTTTTACAAAAGTGAGCTCAATTTGAGTCTCGATACAACAGATACAAAACAACAGGAGTTTACTTGAATCCCTCAAATCTCTCTGAGTACACAGACTCTCCCTCTTGCTCTCTATCTCTATTTCCCTCTGTCTCAGCACTACCTTCCTCTGTCTTTGTCATTATGTGGCTTTTAAGCCAATAATTGTTGTCTGTTTGTTTCCTCTTCTGGGCTCTCTGGCTCCCAGCCTCTGTCCGCTCAAATCCCCCTCTAAGCATTAAGTAATCATTTGTTAACACCTTTAGGGATGGTGGCCACCTTTTCTGCAATGGAAGGGACAATCAGCGCCCTTTGAAATCCCCAAAATGGTAGTTCTCTGTTTACATAGAGAATACACAGAGAACACGGGAAAATCCACCCAAATGCATTCTATTAGATCTAAAATATTAACAATTCTGCACTATAATCCTTTCGGATCTGTCTTCGGGAACTATCGTAAGTGATCATTGATCCAATGGTTATTATTGATTTCAGGTGGCTTCTGCACACGGAGATTACCCTACTCAAAAAGGGTGGTTTTATCCCTCTGGCGCCTAGCCACGTGTCAGCCAGTGTATGGGCTTGGGTGAAGCCCATCCAATACCGCTTACTGCCTAAGGCCTGCCCAAAATCCTGCTTGTTTCGAAACTCAAAACACATATCATTGCATATAAAAACCCTTTTCGGTTTGTTTTATCACCCAATTCACATTTCCTTTGTTTTTCGTTTATTTAACGAAAATGTGATTTTACATAGAAAACTCCCTTTTTTCGGAACTCAAATTATATATAATTTTATTTATAAACCCCATCGGGTCTGGCTATTGCAAGTCGCAAGCATATCGGCCCCACTCCTTTGTATTGCTCCAATGTGATATATCGCAATAGCATATCACATAGTCCCTGGGTCATTGGTAAGCACTCCTTTATATTCTGCTGATGTGATATCGCGAGTTGACCTGGGTCGTCGATCTGCATGCTTGATCGACGATCCTCATTGACTCGCGCTAATCGCTATCACAACTATCATATGGTCGCCTCTGATAACCTCTGCTTGCCACCACCGATTGGGATATGTCGATCAAATCTGGACCGTTAATCATCCAAATTCGACGGCTCTCGTGCAAAGATGTTTAAGCCCCCGATAGCTCTGTTTTTCACTGTTTCTTCATGTTTTTCACTCCTGATAATGTTTTCCACCATTTTTAAAGGTTCAGCATTTGCGATAGTTTTTTTGATTTTGAAGACTTAAAGGGTTTCTAGGATCCCTTTTGGATCATATACTGAATGTAAATGTAGCCATTTTACTCAATAATAATTATTTTATGCCTGAAAGTTATGTTGAACAATACGCACAAGATGTTGATTTTCAAGAGGTATATTTAAACTTGATTCAAGGCCACCGAGTTGAGGAATTAGACTACCATGTTCATGATAATTTGTTGTATCATTTGGGAAAACTTTGTGTTCCACAGGGAGAGAGAGTAAATTTCACAAGGGAAGTGCACACTTCTCTTATTGCTGGACATTTCGGTTTAAGTAAAACAGTGGCAAATATTCAAAGGTATTTTTATTGGCCTCGTATACTTGAAAGTGTGTCACATTTTATCAAAGGTTGTGTTAGCACTTGAGATTTCACCTCAGGCTGAGAAAGGCAAACCTTCAAGGCAACATCAAACCATTTCACCTCGTAGCTAGCCCTACGGGGTATGAGAAGGCTCTCTCCGGTCAATCTCGTTAAATTTTCAATGGGAAGAGATGACCAATCAAGGTAACACAGATATTAGGCTAGTAAACTGATTTGAAAGTTGATTTGGGGGTTTTTTTGGGGTTTTTTGGTGGCAAGTTGAGGATCTGCAATTTAGGGTGCGGGGATTGAGCTCAGTTTTTGCAGGTGGGTCTTTGGGGAAAGGTAGGAGTTTGTGCTGATGCTTTTAGCTGAGATGGATGATCAAGGAGGAAAGAGGAGAAGCTAAAGAGGGCAAACAATGACTTTGAATCCTCTTTAGACAGTGGAAAACATAAAATTAAACAAATTTGAAAGCTAAGCATGACATGCATGAATTCAAACTTTATCACTTCATTTGTTTAATACGCTGCAGTAAAGAAAGATATGGAACACATAAACACACTTACAATTACAATAAGAGAACACACCATCAACACAAGAGTCCACAAGAATCCCAATGATGTCTGCAAAACCTTGGTCTTCCTTTTCCTCAAATTGCAGAGATACAAGTAAAATATACAATAGAGCTTCTCCCTCAAGAGTCCAACCTTCCAACCCAACTGGAATTTCTGAATTTGGATTTGATTTGACCCCTCAAAAGTCATTTCTCCCAAGGCAGCTTTCTGCAACTCAAAAAAGGGGAAGAAAGTCAAAATTTGCATGTATTTTGAGCTTTTGAGAGCCCAAATCTTCATAAAATTTGAAACCCTTCCATAGGCAAGTGTATCTTTGCATGAAAATTCCAAAAATGTAGAGTTTTCCCCGTTCTGAGTTGTCCTCATGACTGGTCGCGCACGGGGTGAGACCACTCAAACGGCCAAAACCTGTAAAATTCTCAAAAATGCCAAAAATGCCTCAAAACTCTCAAAATTTCTTGGGTTTGCTGCTAGGGGGAGGCTAATGAGTATCATGGTGAGTGAGAGAGGCCTCAGCCAAGATATGGAGTGGGTTGGGCTTCTTATTCCCTTTAGGAGCCTCGGTCAACCTCCTTTGAAGAATCTTTATTCTTGCCTTACAAACATGCATCCTTGCCTAATAATGATTCTTCATGTTCTTTAGCAGCTTCTTTTCTTGGTTGGACTTTGCCAACAACTTCTCTAAGTGTGTATTCACCCAGATAAGCATGGATTCCCTCTCCTTGGGCAGCAAGTCACCGGGCCTCCTACGGTTGATGACTCGATCACTTTGAATCCTCCATAGCTCATCCAACTCTTTCTCATCCTCCATAGCTCATCCAACTCTTTCTCATCCTCAAGCTGTTTGTTTTGCTGCTCTAAATATTTGATTATCCATTTTGCCATCAATAATTGTGTTTGCAGCGAATGAATCTCAGTGCTTTTCTCTCGGATGAGATCCTTGAGCTCTGTGCTAGGAGAACCGGCATCAAGATCAATAACCGGATCACCTGACACTCTCTCCTCAATCATGGGCTGCTTTCCCCTCTCGGCTACCTGTGCTGCTGTCAGCAACGAGGCCCCTTCCACCTGGTGTGGAGATTACACTCGCTGATCTGATGATGATGACGAGACCCCTTCCACCTGCTGTGGAGAAAATACTCGTCGAGCTGCTGCAAACAAGGTCCTATGACCTCTCTGATATGTACACTGAAGTGGGGAAACATGTCTCGGCACAATAATCTCGGGCTTATGTGATGGACCTCCCTCCTCATGAATGGTCTCTGGATTTGGTTGTGGCTGTGGTGGCGCTATAAAGAACTCATGAGAAATGAAATCTGCCCATGGAATGCCCTGCTGACTCAATGATGAGAAACAATGAGCTGGATGAGACCATGATGGCACAAACTCCTATGCTGCTGAGCTGGGGACTGCCTCTGAAATACGGACGCCATCCTCTGAATGTCCTGGAAGAAGAAAACCGAGATGTTCATCATCCTCACTTGGGTAAAGTGCATCAACAGGCGAATGTGACAAGAGAAGACCTGTGAAAATCTTCCCTCACATGTAAAGTAATGCATGATAAGCCGCATGATTGGAGCATACTCTGCCCGGAGGAATCTGAAAGGAAAGACCCCTGACAAGTGACTCACGAATGCTGGCCTGACATATGGCTCAAAATAAACAAAATCCAACATTTTGCGCTTGGGCCACACCTCACCCACATTTGGTATCCCGGTAGCCTCTGAAATCACCTCCGGAGATAGTACAAAATTCACCCCT
>APFE030793082.1:0-39465 GCA_000404065.3 Pinus taeda
ATTCATCCAATAATTCATCAATGACAGGAATGGGAAATTTATCTTTAATAATGAGCTTGTTGAGCTCCCTATAATCCGGACACATGCGCCATGATCCATCCTTCTTGTGCACTAATACTACTAGCGTAGAGAAATAACTTTGACTAGGTTGAATTATACCAACCTCTAGCATTTCTACAACCATATGTTCAATTTCACTCTTTTGGGCATAGGGATATTTGTACAGCCTCATGTTTGTAGGAACACTTCCTGGACTCAAATGAATAGCATGATCATGATCACAAATAGATGGGAGGCCTTTGGGAGTCTCAAATACTTTGGAATGATTTTCCGAGACTTTTTGGAGATCTGGAGAAATAGATGATTTCGATGTGGGAACCTCTAGCGAACATAATTGTGCAATTACGCCTCATTGTTCTTTCTTTAGAAGCTTTGTCATGACATTAGAGCTTATTACCTTTCCCGGTTTCCCTACAATACCCCTTAATTCAACTACCTTTCCTTCCACACAAGATTTCATGAAAAGTTCTTGAAAATTAAAAGCTATTGTACCCAATGATTGTAGCCATTGGACTCCTAGTACAACATCAGCACCACCCATTGGAATGGAAAACATTGGGATATTCAATACATATTCTCCCATGGATATCTTGATATTATGGCACTTTCCAGAGTGTTGGCTTGAGGGGGCCTAACCCAGGTTTAGAATTATTTAGCAAAACAAATCCCTGTATCACTGGCCCTTTTGACAACAACCCGTGGAGCACGGACTGAGGTCTCACCCGAAGCAGTATGGTGGGATGTTAGAACCAAGTTTTCGCACCCTTGAGCTGTCTGAGGGGTCAATTTAGTCCAACTATGAATACCTTCATGCAGGTCACTTCATGCCCTTTCCTGACCTGCGAGGCCTACGCGCCCTATTATACTCGCCTTCACGCAGACCTAACTAAGGGTTGAGGATTTTTCATGCTGCTAAAGTAGCGATCTGCGTTATTTCCCAAAGTTACACCACAGATCTTACTTATCTTCTTATAACAATTAGTTATCTTCAAACATATACTTTATCTTATATTCACTTATTCAACACATTCATATAAGTTCGCGTAGCAAATAAATAGTAAACTTGCAATTCATACCTAATATACTTCAATGCATAAAATAGGAAAAGATACATAGAAATAAAGTAAAACTTCTCTTTATTAATGTTTCAATCGGTTACAGACTCAACCTTCCCTACGCACTCAGCTGCAGGGGTCCGCGCACTCAGGTATGGACTACTAGGCCTCTATGCACTTAGCTGCAGAGCCTTCTCCTACTTTATGACCCAAACACATGACTTTACACTTTAGACGCAATGCTTCATCATCTCTTAGATTCTTCGATATTCAATTTTCTTTACACTTAGAGCCGCGCTCTATTTATATAATCCCATGGTCCGCGGACCATGGGTAGAACTCTCAAGCCAACATTACATTACAAAAGTAAGGGCAAACAACCCTATGACTTAATTACAGCTTTGCGCTCTGCGCCCACAAATCGTGGAGTCTTTACATTGGACTTAGTCAAAACTTGGGATTTAAGCCCCAAAACTTGCCTTGGGGGGATCCCATGCTCAACAGGCCCCCAACACAAACATCATGACTCACCATCAAGTCACTCTATTGGTGTAGAGATCTTTGTGTGGAGACCTCCCAACTCTACTTAAACTACTGCAAGGTCGGCAGTGCACTGAGCGACTTCTTGTTGTATCTCATCGATGCATTGTTCGGAGACCGCGGTACCTGAACTGCTTCCTTGTATCTGTTCTTGTATCCCTTACATCTACGTGAGCTTGCCTCCAATTGTTGTTGCGATTATGAAGGCCTCATCGATCCAAGGCTGGACACGTGCCTTCAAAACCGCTTTTCTATGTCACGCTGCGTCTACCTGCTACTTAAGCGCTTTGACATGTTGCATCCATGCGAGCCTCCATGTAAGGGCCACTGTATGCACGGTCCCTTTGACTTTGTCATATTATTTTTGTAGCTCACGTGCCTCTGTTTCTAAGCATTGTATGTTTGGGTCCTCCTGCAAAGTGGTGACGACCTCAAACAATTCTTCCAACATTTTGGTGTAGTCCTTCACTGCATTGTTGATCTCCTCCATCCTCGATGTAATGGCATTGGCACGGTTTCCCTTACCTATGTAGGAGTTGAAGGTTGTGCCTTCAACTGCAGCTCTTCTATATAAAGGTTTAGCTCCAGCTGAACTTTGGCCATCTCTTCTCACACCTCACGCACTCCTGCTGCTAACCTCTGGATGCGGGCTTCTCTGCTAGGATGGCCAACTCAAGGACCATATGGAAGGCTTCCTCAACAACTTGTACCATTTGTCAATTTTGCGCCACAACCTCGTCATGCTACAGGCTTAGTTTCTCCATGTTTATTATTTGTTCACTCAACACTTGTAGCGCACGGACCTCCCTAGCCTGCAGTTCTGCAGTCACTCTGTCCTACAAGATATAGAGCGTCTCTTGAGGCAGAACAACCATGTTGATTCCTACCCC
Organism: Pinus taeda; assembly: GCA_000404065.3. NCBI lineage: Eukaryota > Viridiplantae > Streptophyta > Pinopsida > Pinales > Pinaceae > Pinus > Pinus taeda. Next base: position 2,546 of record APFE030793082.1, read on the forward strand.
TTTCAATGCACTGAAGGTAGGCCTATTGACCTTGATTTCTTTAACCAGTGCCCCCTCTAGCAGCACTATTGTGTTAACCGTGCGGGTGCGCAACATTTCCTCAGCTGCAAACATTCCTATTGTGAGACTGGTCAAGGGAGTACCATCCTTGGGAGTGCGCACCTACAACTCCTGAATCTGTGCTCAGAGGGCCCCCAACACAATCTGATTCTCCTTCGCCAACTGTTGGAGGGCCTCCACGGTGACTTCGTGCACTGTCTCCCCTATATCATGCAGATCTCCCTTAGTGAGGGCGATCAAGTCGAAAGAAGCTTATATGCTTTTGACTTCTTTCGCAGCCCCACCTTCTCTCTTAGGCATTGGCGCTTTAACTGTGTCGTTGTTGTTTGTAGGTTCATGCCACCCTCCTCTGTCTCTATCTCCCTTTCTTGTTCCTGCTCAGGGGAAGGTGACTTTCATCCCTCGCACTCCTTCTGTGATTTTGTTGGTACCTCTTTCCCTCTCTTCTCTGCCAACTACGCCATCCATAGTTTTGTCTCCTCCTTCTTCCATTGTGCAATAGAATTTTTCGTTTCCGTCGCGGAGATGGCCAGAGTGCGCCACTCCAGTGGCCAAGCCTCAAGTACATCGAAGATAACATCATTTGTGGCCAGGTATGGTAGTTCATTCCACTTCTTTGCAGGGTCCTTGCGCGCTCTGATGTAGATGTGCTGGAAGTCTACCTTGAACTCCGTGAAACTTTGTAGGCTATTGTAGACAGTGTGCGATAACTGTAGCTTGTGCTAATCCCCATTTTGATGTTCATCTCCATGAACACTCAGAATATCTCATTATCTCGGATCTGGTGCGCATCTTTAGTGGTCCATAACGAAGTGTACTTCGCGGCCTCCAAGAGATCCCTCACAATTGTGGGGAACTAGCTATCCTTAGGCAATTCCCCAGCCACCAACACTATGGACAGCAAAAGCCATGCATAATGGAAGGCTTTCCCATATTCTTGTGCCTCACGGAAATTCTCCAAGAACTCCTTGCACAAGAATTCGTACTAGTTAAAATGGACCCCCTCTGCACATTTCTTGGCAAGAGCAACCACCAGCATGGGCACCTCATCTGCATGGCACTTCCGCGTGATCTTACCTGCCAGTATCTGAGTCGCAACTGTGACTGCCTTGTTGTTGATACTAGAGATCGTGTAGCCCCTCTTTTTCTTCTCCAGCGTATATTTCTTTTTCATGGCCTTCGCGATGGCCAAATCATTGCTTTTACCCTCCAAAATGTCTGTTGGATCTTCCCCTTTACAAGGGAGTTGGGTAATTCTATGGATTAGGTAGTCTGTGATGGGGATGGGCTCCTCCAGCCATAAACACCCATCATTCACCAGGTAGAGTAGCTACCTGATGGTGAAGATAGTGACTGGGGTGCAATGGTAATTCGACACCTAGAGCAGGTTCAACAATCCTACCTTTTTGACTCTGCATAACCACTTGCGTGGCTCCAACTCTATGACTCCCGCCGCGGTGTTTTGCTTCGACTTCATGAGCTAGGTGGTTGCTAAGTGAGGGAATTTCTCGTGGTCAGTGAGATCCCAATATTTGAACTTCAAACTCAGCACTCGTCCCAAGTGCACTCCTTTAAAAATGATATTGTCAGGTAGCAGAGTAGTCTATAGAGAGCTCTTGTTCTCATCTAGGTCCTTGGGCACCTTTACCTTCCCCTACTGCGAAGGAACATACGTTAGCAACTTGGTTGGAGGGTCTACGCCCTTGGTTTCTTCTATCAGGATGTCCTCAAGGTCTTCCTCCTCCTCATCGATTTCCAAATTAACTGCTTTCCCTTTTTCTTCCATGGTCAATTTAGTTCTTAGCATGTTTCGAGGGGACATGCGCAATGGAATCATGGGCTACTTATCTTTCTTGGGTCTCGATGTGCACGGCGATTTATGGATTTCCACAACTATTCTTGTGCTATCAGGGGCATCTCTTACTGTTATGACCTACGCGGCCTCTTCAGTGGTCATTTCTCTAATTTCCCTGGCTTCTTTAGATGTCGCCATTTTGTTTGTCCATAAATCTCTCAACTGCTGAACCGGGTGCTCAAAAAATGCTCTTAATAGGTTAAACAGGTCTCATTTTAGAATACTTTGAGTGCAAAATGACTCAATTCTCAAATGACTATGTGTTGCTTACTGGGTAGCCCTTTTTAATTTATAGCGCCTTTTGAATTCAAATTTGATTATTCCCCCAAATCTGGTCCATTAATGCTCCCTAGGTGACAAATTTTCCCAAATCTTGCCCATAAATCTTGCCTTAAATGCATATCACCCACTCCATTTGGTCTCAAACCAAGCATTACATCGTGAATAGTGACTATAATGGTCACTTTCCAGCGAACCCATGCAGTAGTGCAGCTACGCTTGTGTTGTCGCGGACCCCGTGACACTTTGCTCTTGCGCATAGCTCTCAGGAAGAGTATTTTATAGTCTCGCACCTCCTTTCAACTACCTAGAGAATTAATATTGTGCTTACCATGGCTAGTCAGGTGACCAAGCCACCTATATATGGCTTCAACCAACCATCAATCACTTTTCCTAGAAAAAATCTGCCATTTATTTTTACTGTCTACTTTGCGCACTTCACCATTTGCATCACACCACCATCAATGATCCCTCTAGTAATATATGGTCCAATCCAAGGCATCAAGCTGATCTACTCTCGGTGGTATTCCCCAAAATTGTCAACGTAATCGTGCATATCCTGTTTTATTACCACAATTTTCTTATCGAGAAAATCCTTCTTTATTTCTTCCTCAAGCTTCTTGACTTTTGCTTCCACCAGAGCGCTTTTCTCCCTTAACTGATCTCTTTCATTCATGAGTTCTTGGAGCCTAAGATTACCATGTTGGATCTCTTCATTAGGTCCCAAGCATTCTTCTTTATTCAATTGCGTGATCCCTTCTTCCAAGGCTCCATGAACCATCATATCCATGGGCACTGCTATGTGCAGACTAGGCATAATATACTCCATCGATATTACAATGTTTGATCCATATGCTAGCCTAGAAGGTGTCTGTCCCATCAGTTTCTTGCACGTTGTCCTATAAGCCCACAAAAATGCTGGTACGCACAAGTCCCAATCACTTCCTTGTGCATTATATACCCTGTTCAATGTTTCGCACACTTCGTTAAATGCTTCTACATGGGTAACCTTCTGCACACTCGGTCTTTCCACACTTCGTCATTCCAACTTGAGGGACCGTTCTCACAATTGGACCCCAAACACATGCTTATTGACCATGTTCACCAATGAGAAGTCCATGTGCAACCGTACAGGTTGTTTATGATATGCTTGTACCCACCTGGAAAGATGTGCGTGTGGACCATCCTATCCATCATACTTGTCTATTAGTCACATCTAAGGCTTCCCAAAATCCATGCGCATCATTCTCCTACATTCGCGCTAGTCCTCAAAGCTTCCTTGCTACGTACCCCACAGCCTCGTAAGCGTAGTGCACAGTACCCACTTCAAAGCCTGGAAATGTTGCTTTTCCGGCACCTCCCTTTCACATTTGTCCAAGAAAGAATCTACCTCACCTAATCCATCATAAGTAGGCAAATCTCTCACTTATGTCGATACGTAGCGCAATTTTCTTATCATCGTGTTACAGTTCAGCATGGTTACCTTGTGTAACCGGTTCTGCCATCACTCTATCTCTTCATCTAATTCCAATGTACATGAGCTTTTGCGCTCCCATGAGATTTGTCCATCCGCAGTGGGATTTACCTCGTCTTGCACTTATGCGGTTATCTTGTAAATGCAGTCCAAATCGTCGTTGCTTTCCTAGTCATGCACTAGCTCTGTGTAGCGCAATCCTTCTGCAGGGTCCAAAGGTACGACTACGCGTAGAGAATTTTTCTCAAAAATCATCTTTCACTTCTTCAGATTAATCACCTTGTTCATGTTAGTGGCCCAATCAATTCCTATGAGTGCGAGGTAGGATTACTATCATCAGCAATCTCAACCACTTCAAAATATGCTAGTGCACTTTCCCCTTCAATATCCATGGTGATTCCATGCAATCTCCCCATAGGTATTATCTTTTTCTTGTTCGCCATCCATAGCTAGATGGGAGACCATTGCAGCGTAGGCCTTCCCATGCGCTCCCATGTCTGCTTCGATAGAATGTTCACGTCTGATCCTAGGTCCAGAATTACTTGGTTCAGCTTATATTCTCCAATTGATGCAATCAACCTCATTTCACTTCCCGTCCTCATCGTATGCTTTCCAATCTTTTGGACTACACACGGTTCTCCTGGCGTGGTCCCAACGCATTTGTTAATGAGTTCCTGCAATTCCTTTACAACCTTATTGTAGTGCAGTAGCTTCATGCATGTTTCTAGGAATGTCATAAGCATAGATGGGTTCATTTCCAGCTCTAATCTATCTTTTCTTCCTGAAGTGGAGGCATCAGTGAAACTCTTCTTAGCTTCTGTCAAGGTTTCCTTAGCGCGCTCCAAATCAAATTTTTCTTCTTTCATCGGAGCCTTGCAAACCCAAGTACTATCTTTGGGTTGTTTGCATTTATCATCTCCCATCATAATTCCACTTTGGAGCACAATGTTCACATTTGGATCTTCCTCGTGCGGCTCAAACCTCATCATATGCAGGTTCTGAGTCGGGGGAGGTTGTAGCGCTCCCTTATCGTGCAACCTAGCTATTAGTGTAAGACAATCCTCTGTCTTGTGATCAAACAAGGTATAATACAAACATGATGGACGCGTTGGATTCGTAAAATCATGGGCATAATGTCCTGGCCCTCTACAATTGTAGCATATCAACTGTCCTTGACCTCTTCCAGGTCCTCCTCCACCTCGGCCTCACCCGTGCCCCTGAAATCTGGTTCGTGCCACTCCTGCGTTCTGGTCAAGGGGCCACATTTCAGCCTGAACCCTGTAGGTGGGAGTGTTATCCATCATCAGCTCATAACTTCTAAAAGCGTGCTCATCTTGTCCAACTAATCTACAAAAATTGTAGAAAAATTGTTGTGAATTTTGTGTGTACTTCTGTAACAAATGGCAATAGTCTGTAGCATGCTTTCCTCCTATTTGACAAATTGCACACCACAAAGAAAGCACCACGCTAGGTCCTGCTTGTGCGTCTAGTTGTTACGGCATCAGTCCTCCTCCTGCGAGGTAATTCAGGAACACCGGGTAGTGGTTCTTGTCATGACCCTAACCCTTACATTTATTGCACCATACCTATTCACACACTTCTGGTCAGGTTGTCCTGTCCTATTCCAGACTTTGCATTTCAAGGCATATTTTTTTGAATTGCGCATGGATCTGCTGAACTCCCAAGTTGGGATCCTGTATCAGGTCTCATGCAACCTCATCGCGATTTCCAAGGCCTCTTCCTAAGTCGTTAACCTCTATTGTGACAACGTGTTCCTCAAATGCGCATTATCAATGCTACAAACCATTAGCGGAGTTGTCCATTTGTCAAAGTCATATTAAATTTATGAATTGTGCACTTTAGTCTCTGATCTAACTCCCAAGGAGTCTCGCCTCGTAGCATTGTGATCTCTTTGAATCCAATAATCGATTGTGCCTCTCACTTTGGCCTGCTAAATTCTTTGTTTAGTGGTATTTGGATATCCAAAATCCCCGCATTCGGATTGTCATTAGAATGCTTAATATACTAGGTCAGTGCACGATCCTGCAGAGTGCTGACCAACGTCTCTTTATTTATATTATCATCTATAACTCTCTGCGCTTCCCATACAGCTCTTATCATGAACCAAAACTGGTTTGGATCTTCATTTCCTACTCCCTTGAACACAAGCAACTTTATCGCACTTGCCATATTGACTCGTGGTGGTGGCGGAGGTGGTACAAGTGAAGATGGAAGTGAAAGTGATGAAGCTAGTGGTGGTGTGGGTGGGGGTGGTATGTGCAGAATCCTCTACCTTATCAAATTGATCGCACTTCATGGCGAGACCTTCATGAGCTCTTCCTCATCCCCTCATGGAGGAGAAATCAAAGGGTTATTCTCTGGTCCCTTACTTCCTTCATTTCTATAGGTTTTTCCACTTCGCGTGGCTCCAAACATCAAGGTAATTGCATAACCATCTTTTCACACAATAACATTTTAATCCAAGTATTCAGAGACTTTACGTACTTACCTCGTGGTCCTTTGAGAAAGCGTCTCTCAGCCTCGCTAGGAAAGATGCGAAGAAAATTTCGTGGATCTCTGTGTACAGGTAGCAGTCTAGCCACTCTTCCTTTGATAGTCACAGACTCCTGTTCTCCTACACCGCGAACTCGTGAATTCTCCTATCTAGCCAACCTTGAATTTCTTTGTTAGTTGGATTCCAATGATATGACATCAGACATCTCTGTGTAGATTTTGGTCCTGGAAACAAAACTATTTGTTGGCTTGAGGGGGCCTGAACCAGGTTCGTAGTTATTTAAACAAACAAATCCCTGTACTACTGGCTCTTTCGGCAACAGCCTACAAAGCACGGGTCTCACCCGAAGTGGTATGGGGGGATGCTGGAACCAAGTTTCTACACCCTTGAGATGTATGAGGGGTTGATTTAGTCCAACTGTGAATACCTTCACGTAGGTCACTTCGTGCCCTTTCCTGACCTACGAGGCCTTCATGCCCTATTATGCTCGCCTTTTCACAGACCTAACCAAGGGTTGAGGAGATTTCGCGCTGCTAAAGTAGCAATCTGTGCTATTTCCCCAAGTTACACCGTGGATCTTATTTATCTTCTTATAACACTTAGTTATCTTCGTGTAAATAGATACTTTATCTTATTTTCACTTATTCAACACATTCATATAAGTTCGCACAACAAATAAGCAGTAAAATTGCAATTCATACCCAATATACTTCAATGCATTAAAAATAAGAAAAGATACACATAAATAATGTAAAACTTCTCTTTATTACTGCTTCAATCGATTACAGACTCAACCTTCCCTGCACACTCAACTACAAACTACTAGTCCTCTGTGCACTCAGCTACAAAGCCTTCTCCTACTTTATGACCCAAAGACATGACCACTTTAGACTCAATGCTTCATCATCTCTTAGATTCTTCGATCTTCAATTTTCTTTACACTTAGAGCCTCGCTCTATTTATACAATCCCATGGTCTATGGACCATGGGTAGAACTCTCAAGCTGACATTACATTACAAAAGTAAGGTGAACAACCCTATGACTTAATTATAACTTCGCGCTCTGTGCCCACAAATCGCGGATTCTTTACATTGGACTTAGTCGAAACTTGGGCTTTAAGCCCCAAAACTTGCCTTGGGGGGATCCCGTGCCCAACACAGAGCAATTTATGGTTCCTCCACTTGCAACCATCACTTGACACTTTGGTGTTGGATATAGGAAGCAATTCAATTCCTTAGCTATCTTATAATGAATAAAATTATGGGTACTTCCTGAATCAATCAACACTATTACCTTTTTATTCTTGATATGTACTTCTATCTTGATAGTTTTAGGAGTGGTAATTCCAGCCAATGAATTACAAGATATGGTCAGATTCATTTCTTATTTATCTAGGGTTTGTTCCTAGAGTATATTCTCTTCTTTTGAAATTTCTTGTTCCTTTTCTTCCTCCTCTTCACAATCTATGTAGAATAATTTTTTCATAACACACTTATGACCTTTAGTGTATTTGCTATCACAATTGTAACAAATCCCTTTTTCTCCTTTTTCTTCCAATTTTTGTGGTGTCAACCTTGTAGGTTGTGGAAGGCTAGGGGCAACAACACTTCCATCTTTATAGTTGTGAGTGTTAGGCTTCCTGGTTGCCATAATTTTGCTTTGCATTTTTCTTGCTAACCTGAATGCCTTCTCCAATGAATCAAGTTCCCAAAGGTGAACCTTATGTTGGATATTATCCTTTAAATTCCCTATGAACACATCAATCCTATGCTCCTCTAGACCATCTCTTACCCTTATGTTCAATTTTTATAAGTCCTCAATTTGCTCCATCATTGAACCCTTTTGTTTGAGATTTATGAATTGGTTAAAAAAGGTGTTGCTTTTTGTATCCTCATAATGTGCTATCATTTCTTCCATAAAAATTTCCCAAGTGACAATTTGTTTACGAGAGAAAATCCATTGATACCATACAAACTGATTTGGTTCCAAATATAAAGTTGTAATAGCCTAGTTTAGTAGAGTGAACTTGTACGACGTGCCACGTGTCACTATTTGGACCTTAGTACCTGAAATTGATATAAAGAAAACTACAAGCCATCCTCTTTCTGAAACTTCTTAGAAAATTCAATTTGATGCTCAGAACAAAAGTTACGATGATTTTCCCTAGGTCACCCATTTGGAATGTAATTCGGGAATCTCTAAAAACCCTAAATTCCTTAGATCCTATCTCTGAAAATATAGTGTGACAAGCTTTGAAATTCATACCTAAAGTTTAGAACGATTTCAGATCAAATGGCTTTTTTTTTAAGCTTCTGAAACATCGCAGAAAAACAGTTATAGAGAAAATTCCATGATGACCTATTTGGAGCAGTGAAACCCTAGAATCCAAATCTCTGATACCAAATGTTAAGAAACCCGCTCACAAAAAAGATAGAAAAGATAGAACAACGCCTTAGAATTCAACCTCTTCGAGGGGGAAACCTCCTTTACATTCCACAAATGAAAAATTCTTAGATGATACAAATGACTAAACCTCCATTCTATATATAGGAGTCTAAAGGGTCATAATATAATCAAGCCGACATAATAGTAATAACATAAGGGCACAACAATAACAATAGTGGGTTTCTATGGGGCACACTAATAATAATATGGGGAAAATAAGGGAACAATAATAACAATAAGGGATACAATGACAATAGTAATGGGGGAATCACTAGTATTATAGGGACCTAACACAGACTTAGCTCAGGGACATTACCAAAGTCATGAGATCCTATCATAACCATAACGGAAGTTGAAGTTGCTCGACTCCTTGACAAGTTCGAAAACTTTCAAGGATTGTAAAATCACATTTTGAAGATTGAACTAGATCTTGCATGTTGTGAGGATATCTAATACCATAGATTTCAATAAGACTACTACTAACCGGATGGAAACCATCTCTGTCACTTATTTGATTGGATTTTACAACAATAACCTGATTACTCAAGTCAAAAGATCTTCTTGATCACAAATCTTAAGATGAATGAAATGGGGAAATTTCATGAGCAAGTTGATTTGAAGAATTGTTTTCATGCAAAACAAGAGATGGTGAGGGATGGAAAAAATACTCAATTATTTGATTATTTTCATTTTCATAATGGATAATATCATCACCTTGTTTCAATTGAAAAGTTAACTCTTCAGATGGAGAATTTGAAGATCATGTAGTGTCGTCATCGAAAGTTGATGCATTACAAATGAGAGAGCACAAGGGATAGTGAGATGAACAAGAAGTTTCAATAAGAGAATTTTATTTGGATGCATTAGATTCCTTATCTAATTATGTCATATCAAAATCTTCTGGACGAACCAAAATATTAGTTGGTGCACTTGGGCATACATCACCCCATACAGTAATGGAGACAAAACCATTAGGATCATGGTTGTCCAAGACTTTAGATTGACCAAGAAAGTCAATTCTATTTGATTCATCACCAATATTCTTAGATTAATTATCTACCAAGAGTGGAAAAATTCAATCTTCAAACACATGACTCTAGAAAAGGGAAGAAATATCGAAAGAATCCTCACCTTCTTTCTCCTCTACCTGCGAAATGTGACTACCTTGCACCTGTTCATTGCTTAAATTTGGAAGCAATTGCTTAGGAATATTAAGGGGAAAGGGGTAATGAGAAAGCTATGGTAGAGGATGAAAACAATCCAAATCATATTCAAGATTTAAATTATGAGCAATGATATCATCTTGCGATATGGAGAAATTAGTCTTCATCATAGGATTCATGAACCATTCCGGGATTTCCTCCATGGGATATGAATCATGAAAGAAGAAGGGGAATGAGAAGATAGATAAAGAATTTGATTAGAATATTTCCCAACTTTATTATCATCGCAAAGAGGCACCCTCATCAGAACTCGAAAAGAAGGAGGGAAAGGAACAAAAGGAGTAGTAGGTTCCACCTCTGAAATTCAAGGTGTCTGATGATTTACAAGAGTTGGGGAAGTAAAAACATCAGGGGGTTCAAATTCAACATGAAAAGAGATATGAACCAAATGCTTAAACGTTTTTTTAATAAATCCAAATCCATGTCTTCTCCAAGAATTTCATAACAAAGGTGAAGGAATCAATCAGAAAAAGTCTCAATTGATTCATTAGGCTTCATTCCTAGTTGATTGATTATTTTAAGAATATCTTGGTGATCATACCTATCAAATGATTTATGAATCTCCTTTGTAAGTTGCTTGAATGAATGGATAGAAGCAACAGGTAATGTATGATACCATATCTTAACATGACCTTCAAATGTGACAGTGAGAAATATAGCCATGACATACTTGCAATGTATTCCATTAGAAAGGAAAAAACAGACAACTTGAAATAGATGTTCATGAAGAGTTAATTCACCCTCACCTTCAAATTTAAGATGGGATAGGTTATGTAAAAATTTTGTAGGGATGGTAAGATTAAGCTCTTTATAAAAACATCTCGGGATTATGATTTTGGGAAGAGCCATTTTGGATAAGAGTTTCAAAGAAGATTCAATGGGAACAACCTTGAATATGGCCCTCCTTCTAGTGCCATTTGTTGATAGTGCTATAAATCCATCAACCAAGGGGTTATCCTCGATGTGAAGTCACAATTACACCTCAAATAGTTTGGAATAGGTGCCCCATGTAGAGTATCAGCCTAGTTTCCATTAATTCTTATAGATTTTCCTTGGCTTTAGTTGTCAGCAAGAGAGAGAAGTGTATATGTGCCTTTGTGAAAGGCAAGTACGTGTCCCTGATGAATGTTCGGTTGCAGGTGTATCAAGGTTCTTCTATTGCAGAAGGAGGAGAGGTGAGACTCTGAGAGAGAGGTAATAGTACCACACTAGTAGGGGAACACACAAGAAAAATAGAATAACCTAACATAAAGCTTAATAGTCCACATAGATGCAATGATTGTTACAACCATTACAACACATTTTCAATAAGATAAGCACTAAAATAACCGAAATAGTTCAACTACTTTATTACAGGTTAAAGGAAATATGAATCATAAACATTCACATAATAGTCTTACAAATTTTCACAATCCATGCATGAAAATGTCTTGGCCATTAGGCGTCAAGTATTAAGTAAAATTCACAAGATACATTAATACAATGAACATCACCAGCTCCAATAGTGGAGCATTGGAGCCATGACTTACTCCCCAATAGTACTAACTTTGTCTCTCTGATGCCTTATGGGAGAAGCCAAGGTGAAAAGTACTTTTCCTTTACAATGACAGAGTATATATAACAAGTGGAGTGATTCTTTAACTCCCTTGTGACTCTTGGACTACCCTCATGGATGTTCAACTTCTCTATGAACTTTTGACTTCCTACATGACTTTTCACATTACATGAATGACTCTTGGACTTCCACTTTACATTATATTTCTCCATTATATAGTTTACATAATCGACAAAATTATGTGTCACGTGATGAAGCATGACATGACATTGATGACATGAACTACATGATGACGTGGAAGTGTCAAGTCGCTCTTTTCTACTAGTTTCTTTGTGTCTTATCGATAGATAGAACATGGTCTTTTCTTTATCCTCCTCATGACTTGAAGATAACGAGTATTCAATTTCGTCTTGATATTCTATCTTATGTTGTAATCTTGTGTTTTTTCATCTTCTCGCCTGATGATCATCCAGTTTTTTTAGCTCCATAGGCGTCTCTTATCAATGCGACAAGATTGTTGCTTAAGGGCTGAGATTGCACAATGTGCAGTTCAAGCTGGCTAAAGGAGGTTGAGTGGTCTAGTTGGAGAGTTTTCCCATTTTAACTAAGTGTCATATTAGTGAGAGGAAGATAAGCAAAAGAAAGAGTTGACCATGATAAAGCACTTATTTCACTTGACAACAAAACATGAAACACTCAGAACACATGAACAACATTGTTTCCTCAATGCGACAACATTGCGATAGCTCAATCTAAGTGTGACACTAAAGATACAAAATGCAATGAAAGTGATGAAACGTGTGTGATAGTCCTAGAAAATTTGGAAATTAGTGTCATGGATGTTTACATGATAAGCAAAACTCATTAACGTAAATATTACCCCCTGAAACAAACCAAAACTCCACTTTACATGATAAGCGATACTTCCCATGCTAAAAGATGGCATTTTATATATGAAAAAAAAGTGTTAATGATACTTACGATATGCGAACAAAGATGAAATCAACACATGCCAGAGTAAAGATAACATGAAAATGACACTAATCATAGTGAAATCAAGAAAAAGTGACAGTAAAAAAAAATGAAAACAACACTCGTGAAAATGACGATGCGCAAAAGCGACAGTTTGAAAAACTCACTGAAATAGAAATACAAATGCAACCAAAAGTGAGAGACTGTCAATGAAAATTCCAACTAACTATCAACATGAATTACACATTACACAAGCTTTGTCTTGATGGACTATACTAGGCCTATTAAATCTTGAGTGAAGAAATGCGCTCATGAATTCATTATGGATTGAGCATCTGTAAGCAAGTGACTTAGATAGTTACAATCCAAGAAGGGAGCTAGATGACTTCATAGAGTATCAACTAACTGAGAAGCAGTTATGGAATGGTTGATTGCAAGATCTATAGTAGGCTCCAAAATTCAGCTATAGGAAAAATTTTAGAGGGTGTTTTTCACATAAACAATGGTTCCTTCCAAGGCATACTCTAGTCTTAGTCCATTAAAGGCCATCTTATCAGCTATGAAGAAATCCTGTTACACTAATCTTCAAATTCAAACATCTGAGAAATAACTTCAAAATTCCTACTCTAATGTGAATCCAACTCCGATACCATGTAGAAACTATGTTGTATATTTTCAACTGCTCATGAAGTTTTAATCAAAATCACAAGACACAAACCTACTCTACTGCTATGCGGACATTAATTCTCAATTTAGAACAAAAATCTTAGACATGCAAGAAGAAATAACACACATGAAACAAGTATTTTTATTTGGGGAAAGTAATTTTCTAAAAACCCCAATTTCAGCTTGCATTAATCAAATGAATAGAGATGTATTGGAATTTCTTTGTTGAACTGAGCTCACCCTACAAGGGCACAATCTATTTCTCCTTCACTAAAGGCCTCTAACCTAGACTTAGTCAATGTTTGGCTCAGCTTAAGCTCCTATTTCCTTTGCATTGTTCCTTGAGGAATTAGCCCCTATTATTTAGGAAATTATTCTAATTGAATTATGTAATTCCTTAAGCTGGTCATGTGACTGCATGCAACACCTGTACACTCAATACTAGTCTACAATTGATGTTACACTGTGTTGGAATCTCCACCTCAACTGGGTAACTCGAATTATATTCATGCACTTAACTAAATTATCATTTAATTTGACTTAAGTCCCATTTCTTAACTGACCTTCCACTAGTTCCTCCAAAAGTTGGAACTAGTTTAACTGAAAACAACCTGAGGTAACTCTCCTTGATTGCTACGAATTAGCAATCACACATGGAGAACTAAACTTGAACTCCTCCAAATCGATTTTACCAAGTAAACTAGGTAACACAAGCCATGTCACACAAGTTAACATCATCCAAGTTGTCTGTTGATGTGGAAATTTGAATTTTCTAAATTTAATCATGGAAAAATAAAATTGGGAATTTCTTGTTGCAATTTTCAACACCATTTTCTTTGGTATGTAATTATAATTATAACCCAGCGTCACCATAAGTCATGGAAAAAATATTTTATTAATTTTTGAAATGTGATAGATAATTAAAAATAATGTAAATGCATTTTTCTTTATTAATGAAAACTTGTTGGCCAACTGACTAAAAAGTGGAGCAATGATACTATCCATAATACCATAAGTGGGAATTAGTGAGGGTATTTGGAAATATCCTCACCTATCAAGTAAATGGTCACAATAAAAACCCCATTTTACTAAAATGCAAAAAATTGAATTTGGAAATTATTTCCCTCTTTCCCATTGCACCAAAATTAGTTATTGAGGGGAGATACATAGTTAGGAAGAAGAAATAAAAACTCATTTTTATAGAGGTATGGAGACCAAAAACATATTTAATGATGGTCAGAGGGTATAGCAAGTATCAATCTTTAGTTCCAAAGTCTAAGCCATGAAATCTCCTATAAATGGACAAAAAATCATGGATTTTCCTTGTTCATATCTAGGGGATGCATGTCGAGGTCAAGGGAGCCATTTTTGGGAGTGTAGAGTGTGATAAAAGCATGAGGAGTGTAGATAAAGAGTTGGGAAAAAGTAGAGAGAAAACATGAGTGAAGAACAAGCTAATTTATGAGTGGGATTTCTATTGGTAATTACAAGCAGAGAAAATTTCCAAGGGTGGAAAAAATTCATGCACAAATGTTGTTGAATTTCAATGGCGGCCATTTCTCACTATTGGGCATGATAAATGTTGAACTTGTCTACAAACTTGTGGTAGAAAAACACAACCCAAACTAGAAAAAAGGGGGTCATGGTTTTGATGTTCATTTGATTGGATGGTAGGAACTAAGAGGGGAGGTCATTGAGCGGCTACATATGGAATGAAGGAACTTCTTTTGTAGCTACAACTAGCTAATAAGGCATATATAAGACTTTTGGAATTCTTGGCTCAATGAGTAGACTATGATTGCCATTGATTTGTTATGAAGGAGAGTGACTTTCATCTCTATGAATTTTCTTAAGATTATGAGTTTTTCCCCATTGGTATCATGATTGAGTTAGAGGGTGGCTATATTTGGGAAAAGATAAGAATATCTAAGCCTATAATTGGGCGGAATATCTCACACCCTTTTTTAGTTATAGGTGACTCCTACCACATAAGTCTTTGCATCTGTTTTTATCTAATGTTCTTCAATTGTAAATATATCTGATATAGTTGTCCAAATTTATGATAAATGTTGTGTTACATTTTTTATATGAGAATTTCATAATGATTTTTTTGTTTAGCTAAGTGAATTGTATTAATGGATAATACTATTGATGGTGTTAATAGGAATTCAAATGCTTGGCATGGATGGCGGGCCCTAGTGATGTAAATTTTGTGTCTTTATAACAAGACTAGATAAGGGTTAGTATCCATAGAACAGCTAATGGCTAAGCTCAAATTGTTCACCAAAGTACTTATATTTCATAAATATTTTGGTCTATGGGTTTTCCTATATCCCTTAGAATTATGGGAGCATTACCTTACCCTCAATTTCATCCAAATATTCTTACAAGTATTTCCTAACCACTACACCAAGGCAGTGCTTAGATTTATGCTACAAAGTCATGGTATTCCACTATTGAGTTGTCACAATATCAAAAATTTTGTACTCTATATTATGGGGTCCTCATAACATGTATTCATTGAACTATGAATATTTATGTTCCCTACTAGAGTGTAAGAATATAGACCTATTCATCTAACCATTTCACAAGCTAACCAAACTTAGATAGGGTAGATCTATCTTATGTATAAATCTTGGGTGGAGTAGACCCTACCGATCTAAATTTGACCAAATTACACCAGAAATGGGTCAACTTAGATGAATGCAAGAAAATTTCCAAATCATCCTTGGCAAAGCAACATTCTGCTTCTCATGTTAGATTTTTATGTATGTTTGTAAAAATATTTTTATTTAAACTTAGATAGCCTTAAAATTTCATTTGAGAGGACAAGAGTTGAGGTGGTATGTTGAACATGGTAGATTCAGTGTGTTTTCATCTAAGGCTTACTTAAGAATTTGAAATTATATTTTTGGGCCATGATTTAGGCCAACTACCTATGCACATTCAATTATACAAGAATGTAACCATGTCCTAGGTTTGTCACCCAACACGATAAAAGGATCTATCCTAAGAACTCTTCTCCTAACCAAGGAGGCTTATTAAGAATAGATTGACATAATGATACAGGCCATTTTTTATTTTTTTAAATGCCCTCTATGCTTGAGTGAATTAGAGTAACCTATGATTTCACCGCTTAGATTATACAATTTCATATTCTCAAGCATGGCCTGAAAAGAGTTATGTTGAATGGATGGCATGTTCCATTGTAGGAGGCCATCTAAGCATGTAATCAAGGCTGTCTAATCCATATTTGAGATATTTTGACATTGCAAGTGTAAAGGATAATGTTGATTAATGAGTATTAGTATACAAGTTTCTGTAGCCTTATGTATATCATTCCAAGGATGATGGAAAACATTATAAATAATTATATGCATTAAATGCTATAGATCTAATTTGAAAATTTTCCAAAATTACAATACTGAAAAATTTAGCTTGAATTAGTGAGGATAGAATTCAAGAGGGGAAGTAATCCATGATATAATTCTTACATTGGCCTTTTAGAAGGTTGTAATCCTTTTGTGTAATTTTTTGATGAGAGGAGGAATTACCATCCTCTGAAATTTTTGTTGCAGATAAGTTTTTGGTATTTTATATTATATTATATTACACACACACACACACACAATCAGCGCAAGTGGGTGTGGAAATCCCATGATTCCTTTTTTCTAGAAATTTTGGGTTATGCTCAGATCCAATGCTAGTGTGTGGAATTTGATAATATAAAGGCCTTTGCCTCTAAATTGGGCAAGCCTTGAAAGGATTTTAGGCATCTTCAAACATTATTATCATGTTGTGCCAAAAAACATTGTAATAAGAATCCTTCAAACTTTCTTTTGGGTAATCTTGGAGTAAAATGTGATTTCAAGAACCTATCATTATCTCACTAGAGAAATACCCAAACAAGTGATATTTCATTGAAGAAGTTACAACTAGGATGGTATTGACCCTTGATTCATTTGAGACTTCATTTTTGTTGTGATATGGTTCATGTTCCACAATAGAAACCTCATTTAATTGAGATACTAGTTCCTATATTGCATAGAAATTCACATTTGGCACAATATGGTTCTAGTTCCATGATATGAGAGTCATTTAAGCATAAGGATAGTGTATATACCAAAAAATAAACAATTTTTGATGCAATATGTATTTTCTATATCATCAAAACAAGGGAAGTGTGAGAAATACACTCTTCCCTTGTCATCAAAAACTAGACTCTTGGAGTGAACAATACTTCATCAAGATTTTCCATTGTCACTTACAATAATCCATTTGATAGTGGTATATCACTAGCACCCTAACGTCTTGATTTTTTTTTTTTATAAAATATTGAACATCAAAAACTTGGAAATCCCACCTCCTTAAGGTCAATAAATTGGGGTCGGGTTGATTACAATCATAATCTATTCTATGAGTTAGATAAAATGTTTTATCCATTAGATCTAATTTGTGAAGAATTTATTATTATGTTGACCCCTTTCCTTAACAACCTATGCTATGAACTAGTTTTTTACCCATAAATGTTCTGTGAATTGGAAAATGTTGGTGTTTTTGGAGTGAGAGAACTTCAGGTTGAGAACCTAGTCCTTGAATTCTGATCCAAATTTATGAAGGGAAGGAAATGATACATAGATTTATAACCAAAACATAGATATACAATGAAATTGTACTTCTAGTAATAAATGGAAAATTTTGAAACTATATATATGTAGAATGAAAATAAACTAGCTCAAATGGTACTCGCTTATCTTTGAGAAGAGATGTAATGACTACACACCTTTGTTGAATTATATTATAATGAGGCTTGGATTCCTTTTTATCATAAAGAAGTAAAAATAAACTATTGACAATACTAGAAATCCATCAACCAAGGGGTCTCCATAATATGAACTTCTAATTAGACCTCACATCGTTTGGAGTAGGAACCCCATCTCGAATATTAGCCTGGTTGCCATGTATTCTTATAGATTTTCCTTTGGCTCTAACTATCAACAAGAGAGGAAAGCGTGGTGCTTTCAAAAAGAGAGAAGGTGTGCCTGGTGAGTGTTCGGTTGTAGGTGTGTCAAATTTATTCTACTGTGGAGGGAAAAATTCAAGTGAGCCTCTAAGAGAGAGGTAATAGTACCACCCAAGAAGAGACACATGAAAACAAGAGGGATTTTTCTATCATCTAGCGAAATAGTCCATAAAAGATGTGACGATCATTACAACCAATAAATGAGAAAGATTTGTCTGGTATCCTGTTGAATAGTCTAAAAGGATGGGCCAACAATAACAACCATTACAACACATTCTCAACAAGATAATCACTAAAATAACAAAAATATTTCAACTAATTTAGCATAGATGAAAGAAAACATGAAATACAAACATCCACAAAATAGTATTACAAATATTCATAATCCATGCATGAAGAACGTGTCGTCCATGAAGGCTTATGTTACTAATTAAAATTTCTAAGGCACATGCATATAATGAACATCACTAGCTCAAATACTGGAGTGTTGGAGACAATCCTTGCCCCTCAAAAGAATTGGTATGTCTCTCTAATGCCTTGCAGTAGGAGCCAAGGTGAAAAAGTCCTTTGCTCAGACGATGAAGGAGTATATATAAGGAAGGGGTGATGATTCCCCTTCCTTGTGACTCTTTGACTACCCTCATTACTGTTTGATTTCCTATGACTTTTCAACTTACATGACTCTTTATATTCCATGTGTGTCATTTGGACTTCCGCTTTACAATACATTTTGAATACCATTTACATGATCCACAATGATGATTTGGCATATGACAAGTCATGACATGACACTGCTGACATGGAATACTTGATGATGTGGCAGCGTCAAGGCATTTTTGATTTTTTGTTTTGAGTTTCTTCTTGATAATGTTATTATTTTTACCTTCGTAAGACTTGGTGATAAGGAATCCTCAATGATCTTAAGTCTTGAGTTGTGATCACAAATTGATGTCCCTTTTATTTCTTGTGATTGATTAACTTGCATTTTCAGTTACAAGTGTGTCTTTTAGCATGTTTCCATCCTTCATCTCTTTCTTCATATTATCACCATGACATGGTAAGGTACCTATATTTGCAATTCACTCGTGATGAGACAAAAACAGTCTTAAAACCCCCTAGTCTAAGATGGTGCATTTTGATCCATTGATTCAACTAGAACCAGGTGATAGGTCCAGAGAGAGGGCTTAGTGACTGCACATTTGCACAATTCAAGTGGAAAAGGGTGAGGTTTGAGCCTTGGGACCTTATATTGTGTAGTTCAAGCTAGAATAAGGGAGAAACTATGCAGTTCTGGGAGCTAGTGAGACAAGTTGAGGGGGTGGACACTAAGAGGACATACTGCACAATTTTGGGAAACAAAGGACAATGGGAAATTGCACAACTATGCAGTTTAGAGGCTCAGGGAATGAGCTTGATGCTTTTGATTATGTAGTGTGCAATTGGGCATGGATGAGAGAAAGGATTGCAAAATTCTAGAGGCGAGGGTCAAAGCTTGAGCCCAGAAACTACGTAGTGTAGCAATCCTGGGAGGAAGGAAATGCACATTACACAGTGCCAAGGGGCAAGGTCATAGCTATAGGTTTGAAAATACGTAGTGCATACTTCAAGGAGGTTGGGTTAAGCTAGGTTGATTGGTTGAGAAGTCTTCTCATAAATGGCCAAGCGTGAGACTGGTGTAAACAATGATAAGACTTCGACTATCATCTCACACTTAGAGCACTTGATGATACAACAACATAGATCACCCATGACACATGAACAATGCATTTCCCTTCGTGTGACAACTTTATGACTAGTTACGACAAGTGCGACACTTAAGACTTTTAAGATAGACTTTGGGACAACCATGGCGACACTTGTGTGATAATGCTTAAAGCTTTGCAAATGAGTGCCAAAAATGTTTATATAGTTAGAACAACTCATATACACAAAGATATACCCTTGAAACCATCCAAATAGGCTTATACACATTGTGTGATAGCCAATCATGCAAAAATATGACAATTTACCCAAATTTCAAAGGGAGAAAAATACTTGAAGAAAGTACATGAAATTAGTTTCGACGTTCATGACAACAATGTGAAAGATCAAGGAAGGCTCTGAAATTGAGTGTAAGACAAAATTTTGGAGGTGTTGTAGTAGTTACAACACTTGGCAACACACTAGTAGAATTCCAACTTCTCTTCCTCAATTAACTTCTTATGTGCAGGGCCTTGGTTCTTCAGGGAGTATTGATTCATCATGCAGATCACTTTGGTCTTCCCACTTACCCCATGAATAGACACGGTCCCATTTATTCCTTCTCAGTTGAATAAGATTCAACAATATCACAATGTTTCAAGTTGGGAAGGGTAGTGTAGCTCGCGAGCTTAATATTTTCATAGTTTAATATTTCTTTTTTGGTGTTTCTCCACTACCAGCAAGCTGGAACAGTGCCTTGGTGGAGTCATGTAGGAAAAAAAACATTGCTTTTCTGCCAATGAGCCTAGAAAGTACCCCAACAGAGTTTCTTGCTTCACCTCTCTGTGCAGGAATCCTTTCTCTTCTTTTTCCTTTATTTATTTATTTTAAATAGGATTGTGCATCGACACTTATTCATTTTTGGGCAGAAGAGGGATCTTTACTTATTGAGAGAAGAAGAGGTTGTTCCTTCAGAGAAGCATGTAAAGACCTCTAATTTAGGTTTTCTCATTTATATTTTCCCCTTCTCCTCTTATATTGATTGGGTAAGCGTGAAAACACTGAAACACAAAACTGACTATAGGCATAAGGTTTCTTGAGTAGACACAGGTTCATGGTTGTACCAAAACTCTCCTTACAGACAAATCATATTTTCCATCATAACTTCATCAACCAAAATATGTAACCTAGACAAGGAAGAAGGGTAGAGAGTTAGCCAAATGTTACAGTGTTACAAATTCCTTTGCTATTTTTCGACATTTCCTTTTGGGCCAACAAAGCATCCCCATGTAAGGTCTTACTGATGGAACAAAAAATGAAAGACACAATACAACAAGAAAGAAAAAATGAAGCACAAGAAAAGGAGGCTAAACCAAAACATAATGCAAGACATCAATAAAATATAAGAGAAACTAAAGAGAAGAAGCAGGGGATGAGTTATAGAGGGGAGAAACTATGATGCAACTGATCCTACTCCTTACCAATATTACTTACCTTTCTGATGAGAACCATCATTCAACAAACCTCAGCAGCTTCTCACGGATGTGTCTCCATATCTTGTAGTTGTGTAGTTCAAGCAAACAAGGGTGATGCTTAAGACCTAAGACTACGCAGTGTGCAGTTCAGGTTGGACTGAGGGAGAAAATTGCACAATTCTAGGAGCCAGTGAGACAAGCTGAGGGGGTGGACATTGAGAGGACATACTTTGTAGTTTCGGGAGACAAGGGAGGTTGGTAAATTGTGAAACTATGCAATTCATAGACTCATAGAATGAGCTTGAGGCTTGTGATTGCAAAGTTCACAGTTAGGCCTGGATGAGAGAAAGGATTGTGCAATTTTGGAGGTCAAGGCTGAAGCTTGAGCCCAGAAACTACATAGTGTAGTAGTCTTGGGAGGCAGGAACTATTCATTGAATAGTTTCAAGGGGCAAGGTCGTATCTAGAGGACTAAAACTGTGCAATGCGTAGTTAAATGAGGTTGGGTGAAGCCAGGTTACTTATTCAAGAAGCCTTCTTAGAAATGGCTAAGTGTGAGATCAGTGAGACAGATGTAAACAATGATAATACTTTGACTATGATATCACACTTAGAACACTTGATGATACAACAACATTGATCACCCATGACACATGAACAATGCATTTCCCTCTATGTGTCAACTTTATGACCAGTTACGACAAGTGTGACACTTAAGATAGACTTTGGGACAACCATGATGACACTTGTGCGACAATGCTTAAAACTTTGGGAATGAGTGTGATATATGTTTACATAGTTAGAAAAACTCATATACACAAATATAGACCCTTGAAACCATCAGAATAGGCTTCTACGCATTGTGCGACAACCAATCATGCAAAAAGATGAAAACAATGTGAAAGACTAAGGAAGGCTCTGAAATTGAGTGTAAGCCAAAATTTTGGAGGGTGTTGTAGGAACTACAACAGAACCACAATGTAGAAATTTGGTGATAGAATTGCAACTTCTCAGGAAATTTTAATTTAAATCAAGAGACACAATTGATCTACAGAATTTAATTCATAATTTAGAACAACAATCTCAGACATGCAATAAGAAATAACACACATGCAAAGTTTGTTTTCTAGGGGAACCCAACTGGGAAAAACCCCTCAAGCCTCTTTACATTAATCAGTTGAATAAAGATGTATTACAATTTCTAGCTCATTCTGAGATCAACCTGCAAGTGAATAACCTATATCTCATCTCAATGTGAAGCTCTGACCCAGAATTAGTCAATTTTTGCCTCTACCTGAGCCCCTATTTCCTTGCATAATTTCTAGAGAATTAGCCCTTGGTTTTTAGGATTTTTCCTCCAATTAATTGTGTAATTCCCAAGGTTTGATCAGTGGCCTGCATGCAACACCTGTACACTCAAACTAGTTTACAACTATTTTTTACACTGCCTTGAAATCTCCACCACAATTGGGAACTTGAATCATCTGCATGCACTACTTATTTTAGGATGATTGATCATTTAACTAGATGACCACTAAGTTAGACTATTCTCCCACTGTACAATTGACCTTCCACTAGTTCCTCCAAATGTTAGAAATAGTTTAACTAGATTCAAATGGATATAACTAAACTAGATTACTAAAATTTAGAAATCACACATGCTTAAATGAACTCCAATCCCTCTAACTCAAATTTACTGAGCTAAGTGAGTGACAAGATCCATGTCACACAAGTTACCTGCATCCAATTTGTTTGTTGAGTTGGAAATTCGAATTTTCTCAATTTGACCAAGGGAAGTCAAATTGAGGTTTTCTTGTTGCACTTCTCAACACTCCCTCTCAGTAAGAAATGGATTATCAACCACCCATATCCTTCACCTGTGGACTTCAAACTTCCCTCTTGACAAATCCTTTGTCAATATGTCCACATTGTGTTCCTCCATTGGAATGTATGGTATCAATATTATATTCCTTTGCACACAGTCCCGTAAATGATGATATCGAATATCTATATTCTTGGACCGATCATGAAGTATCAGATTCTCAGAGAGCTTAATGCAAATCTGATTATCACAATATATCACAATTGGATCCATCATCTGACCAAACATTCTTACAAGTATCTTTATCATATAGATCACCTCATATGTTGCTTGACTTGCAACCATGTGCTCTACTTCTACCAATTGAGCGCCACAAATCTTTGCTTCCGTACCAAGAAAATACTGCAGACCCAACACTAAAAATTCTACATGATGAACTCTTTCATTTAGATGGACTCCCTACTCAATTTGCATATGTGAAGCAACAAAAATTCACTCCCTCTATCAGTTTGTACCACAATCAATATTGGGCAATGCATATGTGAGACCGTGAAAATTTTGATCCCAATCGTCGAGCTTCCAATATAATTTGGTTGGCCTAACCATAGATTGGCTCATCTGGTTGAATACATAACACATATATGGTCGTGTGTTCACAAAATACATCATTGAACCCACTAATTGTCAGTAAATGCTAGCATCCACCTCTTCACCTGAAGTGGCAATCTCCTTCCTCCAATTGGTTGCTAGAGGTGTCTCCATGGGTTACAACTCTCCATGCATAATATTTGTAGTATCTTGTTGGCATACTTTCCTTGAGACATAAACAATTCCCCATCACCTTGCAATACTTCCAACCCGAGGAAGTAGTGCATGAGACCCATGTCCTTCATTTCAAATTCCCCTGCAAGGTCCTTCTTCCAAGAGATGATCAAATGCTCATCACCTGTTAATTTTAAATTATCAACATATAGAACAATGATAAGATAAGTACCTTCTACCAAAATATGATAGAGGTTTGCATATGCTTCACTATTGGTGAAACCCAAACTAGTGAGATAACTATCGATCATGGTGTACCAAGCTCAGGGTGCCTATTTGAGATAGTACGCTACTCGATTGGGTTTGCAAATATGATACTCCTAATCAAATGTCTCAAAAAATTATGGTTTCTCGATGTCCACCTCCTCCTCAATAAAACCATTGAGAAATTCTATTTTTACATTCATCTGGTGGATCTTCCACCCCATCTACACAACCAATGTGAGAATTGATCTAATGGATGAATACCTTTCTACAAGATAAAATGTTTCCTCATAGTCAATTCCCTCAACTTGAGAAAATCCTTTCGCCAAAACTATGGCCTTATACTCCTCTATGCGTTTGTATGCTACATGCTTAACCTTGAAGATCCATCTCAAACCCACAACTGATTTATCTTCCAGTATTGGCACCACTTCCCAAACACTATTCTTCATGATGGATTCGTATTCTTCCACCATTTCATCAACCTAAACAAGTTTCTCAAATGATTCCTCGAAAGAGGATGGCTCAATCTCTACAAACTAAGTTATTGGAGCCTTGTAGACAATGTACCTCTCAGGTGACCTCCTTTTCTTGCGCAAATTTGAAGAGATCCCACATTCTCCCTCACATCATACACTAATATATTACATTCCCTAGTTATTTTTCTCCCTTTTCTAGATGGTTCTACTTGATAGGATGTCTCCACTCTCTGCTCCTTTGTTTTTGGTTTCTCCACAACTTCCCAAGGCTTTTCCTTTGGAGCTAAAATCTCCTTGTTTGGTGGGATCTGAAGCTCCCTCTCAAGAGAGCATTGCATCACTTTCCCCTCATAAAAATTTACATCCCTTCACACAACTATCATTCTAATGAAAGGTAAGTACACACAATAATTATGTGGAGTTCGATGTAACCCAAAAAAACTCCCAACTCTATTGTTGGCTCAAATTTCTTCCTCGAATCTTTAGAGACATGGAAGTAAACATAGGCTCCAAAAATCCTGAAGTGAGACAAATCCGACTTTCTCCCCAAGAAAGCCTCCTCTGGTGTAATCATACCAAGAATTTGATGAGGACTCTAGTTATGCGAGTAGACTGTTGTGTTACATGTCTTTTCCCATAAATGTAGTGGTAGGCCTTGATCATGTAGCATAGCTCTTGCAGCTCCAATAATGCTTCGGTTCTTTCTCTCAGCTACCCCATTATGTTGTGGGTTCTGGGGTGTTGTTAGCTCTCTTTGAATGCATTCTTTTGTATAAAACACCTTAAAGTTATTTGAAACATACTCACCTCCATTGTCACTCTTGAGAGCCTTCACCTCCTTGTCAGTCTCTTTCTCAACTAGTTCCTTGAATTCTACAAAATTTGAGAATGTCTAATTGTTCTTCTGCATGAAGAAGATCCAACACTTCCTTGATAAATCATCAATAAAAATAAAAATAAATTTGTATGGCAGTGGAGGTCATTGATAAAGGTCCAGAAACATCAGAGTGGACTCTTTCCAAGACTACATGTTCTTTTTTGTCTTGGTTATGGAATGTGGATTTCTCATACTTCCCCAAGGTACAACCTTTGTAGACATCTTTCTACTCAAATGCTCCTTTAGGGAGGCCAATGTTTATTTTTTTCATAATCTTCAAGGCATCATGATGAAAATGGCCCAATCTCCTATGCCAAAGTTCACCGATATCTCAACTTTCCACTTTCTCTGCCTTACTGTTTAATGCAACACAATATTCCACATCCAACTTGTACAAGTTCTTCACCAGAAGAATGATCTACTAAACTTTTCCAATGGTTATGTGTCTCAAGAATGCTTTCCCTTTGTTGAAGATCACATCATAACCACAGTCTTCCAAAACTACTACAAAGATGAGATTCTTCTTTAGGCCTGGAACAAACATGACATCTTTGAGGTGAAGAGGAGATCCTGACTCCCTCTAAAAAGTTATTATACCAATCTCGGTAGCACTGTACCTTCTGTCATCTCAAAGCTCAATATGCATTTGGAGATCTTTCTCGTG
This sequence comes from Pinus taeda, assembly GCA_000404065.3. NCBI lineage: Eukaryota > Viridiplantae > Streptophyta > Pinopsida > Pinales > Pinaceae > Pinus > Pinus taeda. Next base: position 28,637 of record APFE030793082.1, read on the forward strand.
TAGGTCACTAAAAAACTCTATAGACCATGTCATGTGGAATGAGGCACGAGAGTCCAAGTATCACATACTCCCCATCATAGTGTTGCCCATGCATGTGATAAGGGTGAAGTCTAGCTCAAACTCTGAAGCCAATGCCTCACCTACTACTCCTCCTGAGCTCTTCTTGCCAGACATTTTGTGTGGACACTTTCTAGCATAGTGCTTGAATTCATGACAATTAACACATTTTATTTTAGAAAATCTTTTCTTATTTCCCCCTTGGTTGGACTCTGGTTTGGTTTGATGTTTATTCCATTTTCTCTTCTTTCCTTTTCCAACTAATGAAAAATTTTATTCATCCTCACCCTTGGATGAAGTTCCATCTATGGTATTCTACATGATCTCTTCTTGTACCAAATCAGACCACAAGAATTCCTAATTTGGTAATTTATCCCTCCCATTCACTGAGTCATGGTAAATATGTCTCTTTTGGGAAGGCCTAGAAGAGCTAGGCTCACTAGGTCATGTTCTACAATATTCACACCAACCCCTCCAAGATCATCATGAAATTGGGTAAATCTGTTGAGATACTCCATAATTGTATCATTCTTCTACACATTGATGTTTTGAAGTTTATCTTTGATGGCCAGTTTTCTATGGTCACTACATTCTCAAGCAACTCTGTCAATGCCTTCCACATTGTGAAAGGATTTTCTTTCCCATGGAGATTTGAGATAATGTGGTCTTGTGCTCCCTCCAAGATTATTCTCCTTGCCTTGGCTACATCTTTCTTCCATTGAGCTAGGTTCTAGGCATTAGTTGATCCTGGTTTTTCAACGTCTTTCTTGACATATTCCAACAATCTGTTTTCATAAAGCACCACCTACATGTGATCCTTCCATGCAATGAAATTCAAGTTTCCTTCAAATGCATACTCTAATATTAGCCCGTTGAAGGTCATTTTCCAAACTTTGAAGAGATCCAGCTACACTGAAACTCCAAATTCAAACCTCATGATAAAAAAATTTGAAATACCTACTCTAATTTGAATCCTGCTCTGATACCATGTAGAAATTTGGTGATGTAATTGCAACCTATCAAGAAATTTTAATCTAAATCAAGAGACACAATTCTACTCTATTGATCTACGGAATTCAATTCACAATTTAGAACAACAATGTCAGACATGCAATAAGAAATAGCACAAATGCAAAATATTTTTTTTAGGGGAATCCAACTAGGAAAAACCCCTCAATACTCTTTTATTTAATGATCCATAAACTATTGTGGATATTCCACTTGAAATTTCGTCACAATAGATCTAATAATTTTATATTAAAACTCTGAAAATTCTACACTATTATAGTTTATTAAACTTTAATATATATGTATTTTATTGTAATTAGTGCATGCATGCAAATGGAAATTATGAAAAAAGTAGAGAATGAAAAAATAAACTCTCACACACATAAGGAACAAGGTATGCTCTCTAGGAAACCCTTTCGGGAGAAAACCTAGTTGGAAGGTAAGGTCGCTTCGCTCTCTTTCTCTATTTGGAAATATAGCTGCAAGTAAAAAGAAGTAATGCTTGTGGCCAATGGGTTGTTGTAGTGCACATATCCTCTCTATGTGCTCTACCTCCTATTTCTCTTGGCTATATTTTCTCATCTATGGAACAAAATGATCTTGAAAGAATGGAATGCCTCTTCCTCCTAGTGGCCTAATTATAACACAACCCGATAGCATACTAGTGGTTAATTTTGACTACATCAACTCTTAAATAGAGTTACAAAATAGACTCTTCTAGAGAATTTTACATCACAAACATGTGTCTGGTCCCTTTTCCATAAATAATCGGGGCTGATGTGGCATCCTCCCAAACTATAGGTGTGAAAATAGGAAGGTCAACTTCTAGGTGGCATAACGTTTGCATACAGACTTCGATTGATGCACTTCTTGTGTCACTAGAAATGCCTCTATGTGTAGAATAGCATGAAAATGTGTGGCACTATTTTAGTAAATTTTTACTTCCAAAAAACGTCATTTGATGCCTCAAAACGCTCTTATAAGGTTTCAAACCCCATTTCACCAAACTAGGTCCCTCCAGTAAAATGGTCCTGTACGATGATTCCTCCACTTTTTGCACTCCAAGTGCATCGAGATGGATGAAAACAATATAATGATCTGATTCATATTATACCTCCACATTTTGGCGGGATTTTGGTCCCCAAAATATTTTACTGAATGAGGTGAGGAAAATTTTCCTCTACCTTCTCTTTGGTGTACCATCTAGCTTTGCCTTGAATTTGTCATTTCAACTCATTCTGTTAAAGGTCATGATGCCTTTGTCTTGTAGTTCTAGACCTCCTATGTAAAACTATATATTCTTCCAACTCTACCTGAGCGTTTGGTGCCAAATCCTCCACAAAAAGTAAGACCTGTTCCTCTTCCTGTTCTAGAATGGAAGTCTCATAGAGTTTCAAATTATCTAGATTCACAATTGAGTAAATGTGCATATATGGTGGTAAACTGAGTCGATAGGAATTATCACCCACATTTTCTATTATCTCAAAGGGACCACACGTTAGAGCCTTGATTTTCTTACTAGGCCCTTGCAAACTCTCTTTGTTCAACTGTATCCATACTATGTCTCCCACCTTGAATGATTTCTCTATTATGTGCTAATCGTGTCTGGCCTTATACTTCTCTTGTGACTTCTACAATGTTTCTTGTATCAGTAGATGGATCTACCTAATCTTCTCTATAAATTTTTCATCCCTTAAAGCATCTCCTGTAAGATCTTCTCTCACTCCTCCTTGCTTCCCATATGCAATATCCAACATTGAAGGTGGAAAATATCCAAAACAAGTCTCAAATGGGGACTTTCCTATAGAAGTGTGGACTTTTTTGTTATAAGAATGTTTTATATATACCATATTTTAATCCCAAGTATTTGAATGCTTCTGGTTGTATCCCCTCGGAAGTTGCACCAAAGTCCTGTTGACCACTTCTGTCTGCCCATCTATCTATGGATGGAATGTTGTAGATCTCTTCAACTTTGTGTCCATTTTCTCCCATAACGTAGTCCATAATGCACTGAGAAATATTGTGTCCTTGTCTGAAATGATGCTCTTTGGTATCCCAAAGTGCACCCAGACCTTTCCAAAGAAAAAGTTTGTTGTTTCTTATCTTCTAATGGTATTTTATAGGGTTATAACACACATCTTGTTGAACCTATCAACTACCACGAACAGGTAGTCATGTCCCTTCCTAGTTGTTGGTAAACCTCCCACAAAGTACATGGAAATTATTTCTCAAGGATGAGTAGGTATAGGTAAGGGATGATACAGAACTCGTTTCTTGTTGTTAGGCTTACTGATACAACAAAGCATGCATCCTCTTATGAACCTAGCTACTTGCTCTTACATCTTGGGCCAATATACATAGCTCTGCAAGTTAGCCATTGTCTTCCCTACACTAAAGTTCCCTGCAACCTTGGAGGTGTGGACCTCTCTGATCAGTTGCAATCAATCACATTTAGGAACACATAGCTTATCCATGTTGTATATTAACCCATCCTGGAGATGATAGTCAACCATGTTGTCACCATATGCACATGAATTTGACTCAGCAGCTATTGTAAAACATCCTTGAAATCCTCATATTCTGAATATGCCTCTCTATATGCATCATGGGTGAATGGCTCCATGTGCATAAGAGTCCCCAAAGCTATGATCTTTGATGTGGGTGGACTTGAAAGCATGTCGTACAACTTGTTTGTGATTCCATTCTTATACTTGATCACCAAATGAAACTGTTATAAAAACCCCATCCACTTGTAATGCCTGGTCTATTGTAGCTTACTCTGGGCATACAAGTACTATAACTACTGGTGATTTGTGTGGATTACTGTCTCCTTTCCCATTAGATAGTGCTTCCATTTCTTCACATATTACACCATGGGATAGAGCTCCTTGTCATAGGTAGGGTAGTTAAGGAATTCCCCATGAAATACTTCAGAATGGTAGCATATAGGCCTTCCTCCCTACATGAAGACAACTCCCATAGCATAACCACTCGCATTTGTCTCCACTTCAAAGGGCCACTGCAAGTTTGGTAATTCCATAACCAGTGGTTGACTAATCTTCTTCTTTAACTCCTAGAAAGCCCTCAGCTAACCTTTTACCATTGAAACTAAGACTATGAACTTCCTCAAGTACTGTGTTGCCCCAATGAAACTCCTGAACTTAGAAACATTAGTAAGCACCAGACATTTCATGATGGCCTACATATTGGAAGGATCTATATTCAGTTCTCCTCCACTGATCACATACCCCAGATACACTAAAGACTATTGCACAAGCTCGCACTTCTTGAGATTTTCTAACAGTTGGTGCTTCTTTAATGTTTCCGTCACCTGCGTCAAATGTAACATATGCTCCTCCCAAGTAGCACTATATACCATTATATCATCCAAATAGACAATAACAAATGAATCTATAAAAGGGTGTAGTACATCATTCATTAATCTCATAAATGTAGCTAGTGCATTACATAAGCCAAATGTCATAACTAATCACTCATACAAACCTTGCCTGGTTTTGAAGGCGATCTTCCATGTATCTTCTTCTTTGACTTGAACCCAGTGATATCCAGACTGCAATTCTAGCTTGGAGAAGTACTTTTCCTATTGCAACTGATCTAGCATATCATCTATCTTGGGAAGGGGGTATTTATTGTTGAGTGTGATTTTATTCAATGCCCTATTATCTATACACATCTTCCAAGTCCCATCCTTCTTTGGCACAATGATGATGGGTGACCCACATGGTGATGTACTTGGTCGAATGACACCCTATTTCAGCAACTGTTGCAACTATTTCTTCACCTCACTTGCTTCTATAACAGACTTCCTATACAACCCAATATTTGGCAATGGAGATTCTGTAAATAGCTAGATCTCGTGCTCCACTTCTCTCTTAGGTGATAACCCTTTAGAATCTCAGAACACATCCTTGTATGCCTATAACATGTAATCCAATTGTTGTTTTTTTTTCTTAGTACAACCCTCCATGCATACCTTGCCTCTTATTGACTCCTCTTCAGACTGAATTTCTCTTAAAAATAATAAAACATACTTCTTGCTGGAATTGATCAATTTCTTGGCTTGGTTGGAACTTATCAGTGAAATTTTCTACTTGCCTTTGTGAGCGTTGATGATGAAAGATTTTCCCTCCTTGAAGAGACGATACTCGTTATATCTCCTCATGAACATTGTATCATGCATGTACATGTATGGACTCCCAAACAAAACTCCACATACATCAAGGGGAACCACATCTAAATCTACTTCATCAATAAAATCAACATTGATAAAAAATCAAATTTTGCACTATTTTGCTACCTTCAGCTCTACATCCTTATTTAACCATCCCAAAGGATATGGTTTTGGATGGTCACAAAATTCCAACCCCAACTTCTTGACCATCTCCGTTGCATTGAAATTCACCTGTGATCTTGAGTCAAATAGAGCATCAATATTTGTCTTCATTACCTGTATCTTTATATGGAAGAGTTTGGTGATTTCTTTTTCTTCATGTTGTTTAAGGCTACTCAGATTCACCTCCTTCTGCATTGATGTGCAAATGATATTCTCATCCACATCTTAGCTTCTTTCAACTTGGTTACTCGAATCAATGGCCATGATATTCTTCTTGTTATTATCTTTCTTCTTGTTCTTTGATTTTAGCTTTGGATGCAACTTCCAACATTTCTCCTTTGTATGGCCATCAATGTTACAGTGGTTGCAACGGTTGATAGGATCTTTGCATTAGTGTGATGTGGCTTCCATCATTTTATCTTTTCCCCATTTTTACTTCTTCTACCCCTCCTTAGAAGCTTCTTGGTGCTCTTTCTGCATTGATCCACTTGATTGCACTCTCTTTAGGCCTATGTTCTCCAAGTATTGTCCCTGTACACAAGCCTTGTCCACCGATTTGGGCTTAAACAACATTACTTTCTCACGCAGATGGCGATGCAGACCCCCCAAATACTTGAGGAGTACATCTAGGTTATTTAGAGAATAACCAACATTATAGCCATCTTTCTGAATTATGTGGTGTACTCCTATATACTTTGGCTTGTCTTTTGCGTAAAGTAATACCACTGGATCCACTGGTCCTCCACGTACCCAAGGGGATAAAACTATGACTTCATGAGGGTTTTGAAATACTCCCACTTTGTCACTGTAGGTTCTCCCTCCAACCTCAAGGTTTATGTGTGGCTCTCCCACCAAATCAATGCATGGCTCAGTAATTTAAGCCACGTGAATGAGATCTTTTTCCCTCCCTCGATCTAATGGATGCTGAAATAAACTTCCAGCTGTTGCAACCAGTGGTTCAACTTTAGGGAATCAATCTCATCATGGTATAGCTTGATATCAAATTTTGCTTCTATTTTTAACAGGGATTGCGATTGGTTCACGACACTCGAACTGGGTTGATCTTTTTCGGGTCCTTTCTTCAACTAGTTATCCATTTCTCCTCGATCTTCTGATCTTCGTTCTAAATTTTCCTCTGCATTCGAACCCCCATCTTCTCCAAATATCCACAACTTATTGCTTAGGGATTCCATGATGAGGTTTACATTGCAGTTTATATTCACAACTTTTTCTTCAGGCAACAAAAACCTCACCTTTGTAGGATCACAAGGTTTGTTTACAGATTCATCGGCCATGATTAGGGTTTTACGATTTTCGACCCCACCGACCTAGATCCTCTACAAATATCCACAAAAACCCAAAGAAACCTTCTATGATACCAAATGATCCGTCATTTTTCATGGATATTCCACACAACAATTCATCATAATAGATCTAATAATATTATATTAAAACTCTGAAAATTCTACACTATTACAATTTATTAAACTTTAAGATTTGTGGAATTTACTATAATTAGTGCATGCATGTGAATTGCAATTATGCATAAAATTAGAGAACGACAAAATAAGATCACAAAAACATAAGGAAAAATATATACTCTCTGGGAAACCCTTTCAAGAGAAAACCCAACTGGAATGTGAGCTCGCTTCGCTCTCTTTCTCTATCTGGAAATATGGCTATAGGTACAAAGAAGTAATGCATGTGGCCCGTGGACTACTATAGTGCACAAATAATCTCTGTGTGCTCTACCTCCTATCTCTCTTGGCTATCTTTTCTCAGCTATGGAACAAAATTCTCTCGAAAGAATGGAATGCCTCTTCCTCTTAGTGGCTCGGTTATAACACAACTCGATAGCCTACTGGTGGTTAATCTTGACTACATCAACTCTTAATTAGAGTTACAAAATAGAATCTTATAAAGTCTTTTACATCACAAGCACGTGTCTAGCCTATCTCTCTATTCAATGAGAAGCTCTGACCTAGACTTAGTTAATTTCTGCCTCTACTTGAGCCCTTATTTCCTTGCATAGTTCCTAGAGAATTAGCCCCTATTTTATAGGAATTTTCCTCCAATTGATTGCATAATTCCCAAGTTTGATCAGTTACTTGCATGTAACACCTGTACACTCAAACTAGTTTACAACTGCATGTTACACGACGTTGGAATCTCTACCACATTTGGGAACTCGAATTCTCTACATGCACTAATTATTTTTGGTTGATTGATCAATTAACTAGATGATAACTAAGTTAGATTATTGTCCCACGGCACAACTAACCTTCCACTAGTTCCTCCAACTATTAGAACTAGTTTAACTGAATTCAACTAGATATAATTGAACTGGATTACTAAACTTTAGAAATCACACATGCTTAATTGAACTCCAAGCTCTCTAATTCGGATTTACTGAGCTAACTAAGTGACAAGAGATGTCAGACATGTTAACTTCATCTAAGTTGTCTACTGATGTGGAAATTTGAATTTTCTCAATTTGACCAAGGCAAATTGAAATTGAGACTTTCTTGTTGCACTTCTCAACACCCAAAGCATCCAAAAGGCTAACCCTTGGAGAGGATCAGCCAAATGCTTGTGGGTCCCAATGGGGTAATTTGGAATGACAACTTCCAGGGGTCTTAACTTTGGCATACGATATTCGTTCAAGATGCACAATAAACCAGTGGAAAGGTCTATCCAAGAAGTGCATTTTTCAACTGAAAATGATAGTCTATGATTGTCATTAGCCCGTTTCCCCAAAAAGTGTCATTTAGGTCCTCAAACTGGCTTTGAATGTTTAGGACCTAAAAAAATGTAGTAAAACAACAAAAATAGAAAATTGTACTATGAGCCAGTGGAATAAGTGGGTGACCACTAATATCCACTTGGATAAAATTCTTCCTCAACTTGTTAGTTTCATAGCTTCCTCCTTTTCTGTCTACCAAAATTGTCAATCTAAGAAGTTACCTCTTCCTCAATAATGATAGGGAAATGATAGATAATTGGATGCTACAATCATGGCATAAGATTGGGTGTAGTTCATAAGATAGGGGAGCTTCTGGTGTAAGGAGGCCATAACATATTTTTTAGGCCCCTATTTGAGCCTACATTTTCTAGATTCAAATCATGTTTAGTTACTAGAGTTTAACATATTGGGCCATGGATACAAGATAGGAGACGCAAAGGGGAGTAAATAATGAGGGATAAAGAAAAGGCATAATGACTATGGGGTAGGTACAAAAGTCGGGGTGATAACCACCCACCTAGAGAGAAGAACTAGAAATAAACCCCTTAAATTGACATAGATGAATCCATCCAACTTCCATTCTATTTTTCTCACCTGGGTCATTAGAGAAATTTTGAGAAAAATAAAAATGTTTAACAAAAATCACTTTATAAGAACCAATAGGATTCAATATGATGATGTCAACCATAGGGGACGATTCACCATTTTTGGAGTAAAAAGATAAAAAAAAAAAATTAAAAAAAAAAAAAAAAAAAAAAAAAAAAAACTATTTTTTTCAACTCTTATTTCAACTTATTTCCCTATTCTTTTACTCAAATTTCGAGTGAGAGCACTCATAGGATGAGAAATTTAATTTTGCATCGAGTACCCATGTTGCATACTTTCGATGGACGCTACTACTCAAAAATGTGAGATACATGAAAAAGTGTTATTGCATGATTGTAAATCGTAGGGAGATAAGTTGAAAATAGGAGTTGAAAAAGTAGTTTATTTTTTTTTAACCGGTTTACTCCAAAAACGGTGAATCGTCAGCCATGGTTGACATCATCATATTGAATCCTATTAGCTCTTATAAAGTTGTTTTTTTTTGTACATTTTTGTTTTGAGACCTATTTTTTACATCAAAATTTCTCTAATGACCAAGCTAAGCAAAATAGAATGGAAGTTGGATGGATTTGTCTATGTCAATTAAAGGGGTGAAATACATGATTGCAAATCGTATGGAGATAAGTTGAAAATAAGAGTTGAAAAAGTAGTTTCTTCAATTTTCCCTCTAAAACTTGATGAGGTAATCTAATATTATTTTATTATTTCCACTATTATTTTATAAAATTCCTTAGGAGGCCCATTTTAGACCTCAAAATTTCTCTAATGCTGATGGTGAGCTAATCCAAAAGATTGGACATTTCAGATAAGCCAATAAGAAAAATCAAAATCAAACCCAAATGACCAAATATGGAAATGAGGCTAAAACTACCATAATGTCTAATGTCTTGTATTCCTCTAGTCGTCTTCCATCTTCAACTTCATGGATAAGCCATTTGAACATGCATTCCTATTACACACATGATGCTACCAAAGGTGAGATTAATGACCACATCATACCATCTGTTATGGATCAAATAGGAGGGATCTATAATGAGAGTTCTTGTCCCAGCTGCCATCCAAAATATTTTTTGTTGCATGATTGAGCCCATGCAGGCATGCCTATGTGCACTACATGTGACTTTTCTTATCTCCCCATGTTAACACTCCATTTAAGAAATGGATGCATAGTTAATTAATTGGCTACGAGAGTTCAAGTATATTCTACTTCAAACATAAAAGCGGATGATGACAATATAAGAGCAAGATATTGCCTAAGGGATTCATTAAAAGTTTACCTTTAAAGAATGACACATATGAAAATATTGAGTGCAAACAAAAGTTTCAAAATTTGAACAGATTTACAATATTAAACAAAAATGTTTTTTGAGTTTTAAAATATTATTTATTTATTATTTTGTATAATATTTATTTAAAATTGTCAATTAAATTTAACTCGTGTGGTTAGGAAGAAGTTGTTATCTCCTCACCCGAAATTCAATTCCTACAATAACATATTGAGCTACTCTTAATAAATATATTATTGTAATGACTTAAAATAAAAATTAATTAAAAAAAATAGAATATTACATATTTAAAATATTAAATACAAAATTATATTCCAGCTTAAAAATATTAAAATAATAATACTAATCTTAATGATGAATTTTCACAACATAGTCATCCAGCAGTAGTACAATATTTAGTTAAATATTGACATTGGAATAAAGGCAAGAGGCTGGCTGGTTGAATCTAAGTGGATGGTTGCACTAAATTTATTCTATCACTTAGAATACTCTTTAACAAATTTAAAGGTTTTGGTTACTAATTGTTCTTCTTACTAATGGTTTTTTTTGTTACTAATCACGTGGTATTCAACTTGAAAGTTATATATGTTGGTTTGTTTAATTGACCTTAAAATAAAATAATGAAATGTTGGTTTGTTTAATTGACTTTATTGAAATGAGATATTAAAAAAATAATCAATCGTTAGCCTAAATAAATTTTATTTTACTTTGTCTTTGTAAGGAAATTGTCTATCAACCAATAAAATTGAAACAACATCAATGACTTTTATAAATA